>JADFUC010001910.1:0-150300 GCA_019722365.1 Lithospermum erythrorhizon | reverse complement strand
CCTAGTTACGTATTGCTGGTAATAATAAATGGCGCTGAAGGCCAATTAATACAACAAAGGGAATTCATGAATTCAAGGACAAATATTTGGGAATGTTATGTGTCGATGATAAAGTGCCTTATCGGAAAGTAAGGATCATCAGATGGTATAAGACGACAAGTGTAAGACCCGAGTTAACAGATGATAATTTAAGTAAGAGGAAAGTTGTCACTGCAATACTAACTTCCAAGCCTGTTGGGATGGCACCATCGAAGCTATCAAGAGATGTCAGGTTCTAATATTGCCGAAATGACGGGAGGAGGAAAATGACTTTAATGGAGCGACGAAGAACTCGAGGAAGAAATGGAACTCGATATGACTACCAGTAGAATAAGTTTCTTATATGTTAAATTAACGGCGAAACGGGTATCATGGATAATGATAATATAGCCTAAGTGAACAGAATTAGGATTCATAAAGTACCATATGCGAGAAGCGGAGGATCAAAAGGGAAAAGAAGTTGGCCACAAGTATGTCTAACAATTTTTGGTAAGCACGTTAACGATAATTTTGCCGGGTATGAAAGTTCGTAATGAAGGTGATGTCAAGCAGGAATATAGTAGATTGAAATTTTCAACTAGACTGTAAACCGAGACAACGGAGCGAGATTATGCAAAAGTGGGGATATCGATAGCTATTTGAGCTGGGCACAAGTTGTCTGATAAAGCGGTTATCAAGCAAAGCAACGATCTACATCAGTAATGGATTATATATATGCATGTCGTTGGAATTATCATGCTGGAAATCGGATGTTGATAAATCATGGTAAAGACTAGAAATATATGATGTTAACCGCGAGCCTAGGTATATATGCTATGGTGAATCGAGATAATGATAACTTTATGGTTGCATGCATGGCAATTTATTAATGCAGGTTGAGTATAAATGAAATGAAAGGTGCAAGTGAAAAAAAACACGATATCGACCTATACTTCATTTACTTAAATCACGACGGTACGAGAACGGTAAATGAACGATATGAAGTTGTACGGTGATAACGTATCGATGAGTAGCGGCTGACGCTATATATACCCGGGTAGACTAATATGCGATGTTTGTTAAGGTCGATACGACTATACTATGAAGTTGACGTTTTAAGAGGCAAGACATGCTGAGCATTACTTAACGTAAGCAAGCTATCGCGACGTGTTATATTAGTTGCACTGGAAACCGGGGTGTATTTACTCTATACCGATGCCAAGATAATCAAGAATAAACAATTTGACGAGCGGGTTTTGATAAGAGAATTTACTTGCACATTAATGAATTGATACTAATAACGAGTGATATGATGACACTTAATTATGAGCGGATACGACCGATATCGCGATATGAAAGTATTGATTTTGAGCTTTCGGTATTATTGGCGGTTGATTTATGATAATAATAAATATGATAAAATATAAGTTATGTGTGCTGTAATATGGACATGAGGACGTGATATCGTAGCTGGGTCAGATGACGAGTAATGATTATGTATATGATTAGATTATGTAATATCCAAATAAGTAAAGAAGTAATATTCGTGGCACGCTGCGAACGATTAATGAGGCGCATATCTATCTCAAGTCACGACTACGCTGGGAAAATGCGATTGGGTGACAAGATGTCATGATATTCGGTAATAAGAGCATATTGAAAGCGCTTAGTCAGACGAATGAGAAAAATCGGTTCAAGTAAATTTTCGAGGACCTAAATTTTATAAGCGGGTAGAATTTAAATGTCAGTTCCTTACAATTATTACGTTGACAAGATATGCTTTCTGAGATTTCGGGTGAAATTAAAATTTCAAGTCGAAAGAGCTGAGAATTCAACAAATCGGTCGGTTGGTGGTATATTTCGGCCAGGCGGACCCGGATAAGATAAATAATTTTGGAATAATATCGATATATCGAAATGAGTACTTAGACGAGTAGTAATATATGCCTCGGGAATAACACAATGAAAATCGGTTTCGCTTGAGATTTGCGCGAACGTAAAATTAACCGAAACCAAACGGAACTTAAATTTCTTCCCCTAAATATCCCACCTACCACCACTATCTCCATCCTCATCCAAAACCTTCTTCTTCTTCTTTGGCCGAAAAATTTACTATTCCCTCAAAATTTTTCTTCCATTTTCCTTATCGATTGTCGCTAAACTCAAGATCAAAGCGGTGGATTTTGCTTCCTCATCATCCTTATCATATCTAGGTAACAAAGATCAAATCTTTCGAGATATTTCTTGAGTTTCAAGAAGCCGATTTCATGATTATTGACTTTGGGGATTCGAATTTATTATGGCATAGAAATGTTATCCGAGTATCGATGTGGATCAATGTGATTTTGAAAGTGATTATCAAATAGGAAAGTGGTGTAAGTCGGTGGTCAATTTTATTGAATTTTCTTAAATTAACTTTAAATTGTAATACATGAGTAAGCGATAACTTTAATATAGTTGTTTTGGGGTATAGAATTATTGGTTCGATATGATGCTTATAGATCAGTTGAGAAAGTTCGGGGGAAAGTTCGTGATAGCATTTAGCGCTTGAATCGAGGTCAGATGAATGGATTAATTAGTTGTCAATCGACGGCTGGATTGATTGTAACGCGCTAAAGCCATATTGTCGGGATAATAATGACCTAATATCGAGATTTTAATGGTCATGACAACGTAGAAGGCTGGAATATTAAAAGTGTATACCAATCTCGGGGGATAAGCATGATCAAGGCGGTTGTAAATTTGAATCGCAGACGCCAGATAACACTCCTAGGTTAATATGGGTTAAAAGAGGTTATTCTACAAAACGTTATAATGTATAATTTCCTTGAATAGAGCCGAGCCCTGATCTAAGACGAGACCCGCTTCTGTAGCCATACACGCTTTTGGGCTCGAGGTGAGCACAAATCAATGAATGGGACCTTTCATATATATGATGTCAGATCTATTACATGCGATATCTCGGGGATTATTCTCGATATGTGTATCAGGTGACTAAAGCGCATCATATTACGTGGAAATTGTGATTTATGATTCATATGATGAAATAATTAAGATTCTCGAGTTATATTACGAGATAATTGAGACTATGATTTATATCTCGAGATATTGATTATAATTTATATCACGGGATGGGCCATAATATGATTCATGCATGAGACTTCTCAGGTGGTCTCCAGGCCGCGCGTCAGCAATGCGCGTGGCTACGCGCAAGCACAATACGCGTTTATCGCTTACAGGCGTTATTTGTGAGTTGCCAGCGACTTAATCGAGTGCTGTGCGATATCATGCTGGTAAATGCTGATTCGAGGTTCAAAGCGATATGCATTACCGGAAGTAGCTCCTCGCTCCGGGAGGATGAAGGAGGCCTCTATCCGACATGTGGAGGTGGATTCCTCATATGTGTATTATTTGAGCGGATTCCTACGTGTGTATTATTCGGGAGGTGGATTCCCTACGGTGTATTATTTGGAGGCGGATTCTATGCGTGTATTATTTGGAGCATGATTCTCATTCGATGCCTTTGTGTGTCAAACGTTTTCCTTGAATGAATACGCTGCTAATTATGATTATAAGCTCATGTGTATAGTATTATGTAACATCGTGATAAAGAGGATTCTATGCAGTTGTGTGGACCTGCTATTCATCAGGTACAATCAGTTGACGATAAGCATACGTTATTTATATAAGTATGAATATGTATATGGGATCAAGTCTGGTGGTATTTCAGATTCACTCTCGCCTTTTAATAAATGTAATTCTCTATTCTCTCTATGGGCGGCCATGCTTTTATGCCTAGGTTCTAAGAGGTTGATCGCTGAGGTCATTGGTAGTTCTATCACGGGTCATAGACAAGATCGTAGATGAAAGCAAGCAAGTGCATAGGAATTCTAAATACTATTTCTTTGTTGTCAATTTGTATATTGTTGCATTTTGGGTATTGTATTTCACGAGGGGTCCGCTGTCATATTTTCCTATATTGTATTTGGATTCTTGTGTATCTTGAGTTGTATAATTATGTGAATTTGTATTATGTCGCTTGTTTTATTGTATATGTTGTTAGTTCACCACGATGGACAAAAGTGTATTTTTATTATTATTAATGTCAAACGAAGTCTTTTTATGTCATATCCACCGATCTATGACTCGTGTATGTGTTGTTGATGACCTTAACTCGTATGCCGACCATGGTCGTTATTAACAACATAATAAGAGTTGAATTAGTTCATCTCTCTCTCCAAAGATTGAACTCAAGTCTTGTTAAAGTTAGATTTCTATGAGATAACTCAAGTGTTTGATATCCAAAATATCTTGTCTTTAGAAGAAGAAGAGTAATAATACCTTCAATAAAAATCACTGACACATGACGGAAATCGGCAGCGTGTTCATATTAAATACTTAATATCCTTTCTACTCATACAAGTCCAAAGAAAATAGTTTGAAATCTCAACCACCTAGATAGAGGATTTAAATTCTGCATGCTCTTATAATGTAGAGGTCATTAATCTTTTCTTTCTCGTAGTCTTCCGGTTATTAATACTATACTGCTCATATTCATGATGAAAAATAACGTGAGTCAAAATCGCGTCCAAGACATCGGTAGTTTAGCCTCAAAATATTACGCCTTTGATAAAGAAATCATTCGAGATACGAGGTCTCTCATCAAATCTCTATTTATATTTCAAGTGTTACTTATTATCCTCTATACGTACTTAATGTTTGGAAATAATGAAACTAATCAGTTAACTAAATTACAGCTTCTTCATGCACTTAACTTCATGTTGATTTATGAAGCAGACACATGTTTATCGGGGTTTTACAAATCACAAGTTTTGATGCTTTCATCACACTCATGAGCCAAGTTCATCATGTTAGTGAAAAAAATTCCAATGATACATTTCCAGACGTAGATACATAATAACACTCAAGATCATCTAATAAGAGTTCTCTTTAGTTATAAAAGAGATTAAACCACTATTTAAGATTTCAGAGGCCGGCTAAGAGACAATATAAATATATTATCTTCATAGCATCATCACCTTTAATCCGCATAAAATGAATTATCTCGAGATATCATATGACGTTGTTTACGTGAACCTAAGTTTAGTAACGTGGTCCATGTGATTAAATCTTGTCTTAAATGACCGCAGATTTATCACTTATCCTTTTATTAGCACATAACCATTTTCAATGGCTTAAAAGAAGGAAATCGCGTTAAATGCCTAATACTATATTACCTCAAGTCTTATGGATTTCTCCTTAACTTGTTTTATTTCACATTACAAAGTTATATACATTTAATTTACCCAATTAACTAGTGAACAAACAAAGAAATAAAGGCGTGTCAAACATAATAGAAAAAATATAATTATAGATAATGCAGCTTCAAAAATAATCTAACATATTTTAAAAATACATTGTAAATATTATACCCGCATTTCAAATCTTACAAAATGTACAAGGTATTCAAGATCCGCCGCTGTTGGAATCCAAACGACAACACCGCATACATTTTGAATCCCAAAGACAACGATAGGGCAAGTTAACTAACCAATTATGTATCACGACATAACTCTTGTCTTACTGCTATTCTCGACAATGTGTTACCCGACATCGTATAACAAAGCCTACAAAGTTAATGAAAATCATTGTTGCTTTACCAATTTACGAAGACGCGCATTTTGAACGATCATCCAAAGCCCACAATACAATAAAACTCACTTCAATACGATCCATTATCATATCAAGTACAACACTATAATACTACATCACAATGTGTCCAAACGATGTAGATGATTGTACAACTTTAAAATTGATTTGATACTTATCGCTTATCAGGCTTAAATCATGGTGAAATTAATTATTTAATTACTTATTTCATATATCTCACATACCACTTATATACTCAAGAAAATATATATATCACATGAAAAATAAGCACAAATTATAAATAACATTTAGGAGATACGATATTTAATTCTTTAAAATAATACTATCTATTACAATAGCTCTTAAACTAAACGCAATTAGATGTTCAACGCCTACAACATCCTGAAACTTCCAAATTCTCCAAGTGACGCCCACATGCAAGCCGCTTATCATCAATGTCTCCACGTAGCACATAAATTCTACTATCCCAACTTGCATAACAATACGCACTCGGTATACAAAAAATAAATATAAAAATTAAATACGACTGTGTTTTTCAATAATGTATAAATATATATATATATATATATATATATATATAACACATCACATTACATCGATATAATAATTAAATATATAAATATATAAAGTGAAAATATAAAACATGCTCATAAATATTATTCCATGTTAAAATATATTTTTATAATTAATACTATCTATAAAATGTATAAATTAATTATCAGGTTTGATCAAGTGTGGCAATCATATTCAAATATCATTCAAGTTAATATAAGTACTTATAAGTATTTATATATTAATCTACATGTATTTTAGGAAAAACCCTAATCAAATAGAATTTTAGTTAAGGTACTTCGACTGGGCCACCACCCAATCTCCCATTAACCGACACGCCACCCCATGACGAAATGGATTATGTCAGCTGGGAGCCGCACGGAGTCCTCATCCGACGCCGGACGGCCGACTAAGGGTTCGTACACCAATTTTTAAAGACTTTAAGATTTTCAATTTAATTAATCTATTTTTCAAAAATTGATTCAATGTGTTAAACTTAACGTTAAATTGCTTCGAAATTGAGACGAAGTTCTTTTAATCAAAACATAATTTGAAGTAAATAATTTTTCAAAATTCTTTTGAGATTCCGATTTATTCACTTTTTAATTTCTAAAATAGCTAATTTAAAAAATTGTTTTAAGGGACCTAAAATTACTATAAAAAATCGAAAACATCGGGAAGCACTCTAATTTACACAAGAGTTCGGAAAAACTGGATTCGTAAAATTCTAAAGTTTAAAAGACAATTAAAAAAATTTTGATTTTATTACTTTACAAACACATACAACTCAATCCCATTTATTACATGCACATGAAACCAACTATGTTAGTTCACATCTACAATTAATGTAGTAAAAACATAAGAAACAAAAAATATTCATTCTATTCATGACGCCGAATTTATTCCATAGCTTTATCACATAAATTTTAATCCGTAATTAATGAACTATTAAACAATTCATCTTTAAATATTCTTTAGTAAAAATCAACCATATAAAGTAGCTATCGATACTAATCACTGAAAATCATAATACAAACAATGATTAATCTATTATTATTTACATGAATCCCTGAATCTACCCGCCTCTCAAAGGTCCCCCCGGTGTCAATCACAACAAACAAGATATCGTAGCTTCTACCAACGATGATAACAATTAAAACGACCTCATTTAACATCATAAATAAATAATACAACTCACCCATCTAACTAACCAACAATACACAACCCAGCAGTAATAATACAAGTAATTATATCAAACTACTTGTTTTACCACACCTAGTCAACAATAATTATTACATACAACGTAAACTTCAAGAAGATAAAAAGGATCATGTTTCTGCCCACTATCGCTATCTTCGCTGGTACTAGCCATTTCCTCAAACAACGATCTCGGCTGGCCCTGAACAACCTAGGCATAAACGCCTCTACCATGTGGAAAATAGGAGTCAAATTTAAAAGACGAAGGAAAATAAATATCACGTAAGCACCTACCTCATCGCATTTAATAAGAATAATTTAAATACCTTTATCTATTTAAAGACTATATAAATTCTACAGATTATTTTATAAGTGTTACTTGCCACAAAATAAATCTTACTTAACGACTTCTCCGACTAACCCCAATAATCCCACACCACGCCAATAACTTCCTCACAAGACGTTTTAACCACGTTACATTCTTATTTGTTATCTTCGTAGCATGGCTAATTCGATATAATATCAACTCAACATACGACAACCCAAACCTTATATCTCAACATTTCATCACTCAAGCATACACCACATTTATCTTTAGTTCACCCTACAGCCGCTACTCCTTATTTTCCCCATACATTCCTATGACATCTAAACGCTCTCCTATATGCCCTAAGTCGCTTTTTCTTAATATAACTAAGCAAAATACGCCTTAAATCAAGATGATAACCTGGGCACGAATTATCTCCCAAATTCTCCATTTAGTATACCTTAACTTATGTACTTCAATGGTATCAAATTGTCATGTTGGGATCGAACTCATGTTCTAGCAATATTGAATCCAGTTTTTCCCCATATATAAAATATCATCAACATCATCGATTTGACAGTTATTAAAACTTCAGCTTATAAGTCTGCATCTAATGTTCTCATTCCAAAGATATCTCATCCATTAACCACTTGACATATATATAACATGTCTACAAAGAGTCAAGAACGCCGGCAAAGTGCTAAAAACCGAGAAAGAAATACTGCATCCCGAATACAAAATAGCTTGTTTACAAGGCTAAAGTCTAAAAAGGAAGTACAACCATCAAAAGACGCTGACAAAGACAAAGAACGAGATCATGAATAGATATCGAGTCAAATATGACTAAAATACATATATACAGACTTCACTTAATATACCATATACACATAATTTTACAAGTTGTCTCGTATTATACATTACGAAGATATAATAGAGGGTTCCAAGAAGCACACAATTCTAGAAAGAAATCACAGACTCAACAACTACTATAACTCTAATCATCAATCACTCATCAACTAGATACCATCCGGATTCTAATCCTCGATGCACATAAGCTCAACCAATCGACTACAACGCTTCTTATACCAAAGTATAAAATAACCAACGCCTTATACCGAAGTATAAAGTTTTGATAAACAACGCCTTATACCGACGTATAAAGTCGATATTAATAACGCTCTTATACCGCCAGAGGCTGACATTATAACGCTCTTATACCGACGAGTGTTTCGATACACAACGCCTTATACCACGATAAAGTCGGAGTACACAACGCCTTATACCGACGCATAAAGTCGAGCATTAATAACGCCTTATACCGCCGTATAAAGTTTATATTAATAACGCTTTTATACCGACGAGCAAGTCGATACTCAACGCCTTATACCGTATAAAAGCCGATACACAACGCCTTAAAGAGCCACCTAACCCATAACCATCCCACTTAGGTCATATCCTAATACTCAAGTCACCTCAAAGACATACATAACTCTAACCATCACTTCAATAACTACCTACTCTACTCCCAAACAATATCCAAGCACAATACGCCTAAACATCCTCACAATCGTAAGTCAACACAATCACGACAAAAGCCACAGAAAATACATAAGCATCGACAAGTGCCACAGAAAACAACAAATACGATAAGGACACATAAATCGAAATATAAGTGGCGCAGTTCAAGCCATCACTACCTCTGCCGCCTTCAATGCATCGTAGTCACATAACCATATTATGGCTTACACATACCGCATGTAACCATTACATGCATACCACTACTTAATCATATCACAAGGACATGTACACCATTCATACATAATTATATTACAAGGACATGTACACCATTCACATAATTACATTACAAAAGACATTTGCATACCATTCACACATATTACATTACAAAGACATGTGTACACTATCTACACATAATTATATTACAGCATACGCACACCCATTCACACACATAATTACATTACAAAGACATGTACTCCATTCACATAATTACATTGGCGTTACATGTACAATGGCCGAAAGTAAGTACATAAGGTAATACACGCCAGATAAGTACTCACCCTACTAGTTATCACAAAAGTCCCTCACGAAGAACGCGATAATTTTAACGTGCCCCTTCCCCGCGGTCAAGGCCTAAAAACACCCAGAAAGTATACTCTGTGAACTAATACCAAGAATTACGCTCTAGAATAAACATTACCAACTCTAATCGAATGATTTCTAAATGGTCTAACATGATTCGTAACTATCGTATTATAATCCCATCGACACAACCAAATCGATCCTCGCTAAAATTCCATCTTATTACTTTATCATTACAAATCAACTTATAAGTCATTCTAGTTAATCACAGGTCCCTAATTAACAATCTATACTCCAAAAATATCGGGCTATATCTCAACTTGAAAATATTACTTTTTCAACCTAACTCCCTTTTAAATTAATTTTAAATAACCAATTTAACATCTCAAAAACTACAATAAGGTCCCAATTAAACTCCCTACACATTTAAAGTCTTATAAAAATATCACGCCAAAAGTCAACCGAAACCTAGAAAAGTCAACTCACCATAACATCCTCAAACGACTTAAGTCATGAATTCATCACTTATATTCATCATAGCATCCATAACAAATTAAGATTCATCATAAAATTGAATTATGTAAAAAGTCAACCAAAAGTGAACCTCAAAATCAACTAAAACGCTATTTTTAACTCAAAATCGTAGTAAGACGCCGAAACCTTAATAATCGACTTCGAGGTTCTTTATACGCAAATAAAAGTGAAGAAACGGAAGAAAAATTTTTGGTGTTTGCTCACAAGAGAGTCTCGCCAAAAGCAAGGAAATGGAGAAGATATTTTTGTGATTTTGATGATAAGGTTGAAAGATGCGAGTTTCGCGTCGAAATCACGCCAATCAAGCTTATCGAATCCACTTAACGCTCTACAACTTTAACTCGAATTATCCCCAGCTATTAATACTAAATTATAAATGTAATACGGCTCAAATAATCACAAAAAATATTATTATCTAAATTATTTATACTATCACCGGTCCCACCACCGATCGAAAAATTTTTTAATTTTTTTTTTCAATGTAAATGGGTTATTACAAATCCGTGATCACAATATATGTTTATAAACAAAACTAAGAGAGAAGCATATCTTACATAGATGTCATGATGCCTATCAACAAATCTTCACGGCATCTTTGAATCCAAATCTCGAAAGCACTCCAATCAGAAGTACCCCAGTTACCACACCCGTAAGTGGATCCGAACTCGCGGTATTTATTGCTCGCTGAGCAAAGGACTGAGATCGGAGAAGAAGAACAAACCACAACATTGAATTTCATAAAAGTGAAATTCTCGCCTCCTCTGGCTGCAGTTAAGTGGGACGGCTTTTTCTCTTCATTACGCTAGGTTAGGTTTTCGAAGTTTTTATTTTCTCAAGGATGATCATTTTTCACAAACCTCAAGTATATATAAGCTCATACACTTAAAACCCTAAAGCCCATTAACTTATGAGATGGCTCGATTTAATGGAGCTTAGCAAGTCAAACTAAATAGAGCATTCCAATCAAGCAATACATGCTTAATAATATGTCCAATTAGGAAATCCGTTGATTATAATCATCTTCTCAATTTAGCAAACACAGTTTATTTTCATACATGAAATATAATTCAAATATCATCAGATGACGCGACCTTCTAGGCTCCGAGAAGGCAATTGCGTAATAATATAAAATACCATTAATATTATTATAATCTGCTATATACGAGATCTAACAATCTCAAGATAACCACTCTGTGACATCGTGATAACCCGACAGTGAGTTCATAAATTGCTATAGTCAAACATTCTATTTACATAATCACATTTAACTAAACTAAGAAACGAATCGATATAACAATCATTACAATAAAAGATAATAAATATTATCAACAACTATTGATTTTCAATGTCTATTTCTTGGATTATTAAAGTTCAAAACCTCTGTAGGCTTATTATTGTCTCAGAGGAAATATACTGTGATCTTTACAAAAGTACAAAAATGCAAAATACTTATGCAATTTCTACATTTCTTCTTTAAAGCCACTTACCTTAAAAAATACTACTACTCTAATGTCATCTCCTCATGATTATAGATCTTGGTTTGAGCTCTACAATATTTGTCAATTACAATGACCTGATATCACCTATATTTCTCAACTCCGCCTCTTAGTTCATGCACAGTCCTTGCCAGAGGTTCATTAGTTGCTGCCAAGAGAATATTAAGATTTCTACCTGATCTTCAATACAAGGATTGCTTATTCAACCTGTTTCTAGTCCTTCTTCAAGGTGTACTCTGATGGACTAGGCTCATGTCCCACTAGGCATTCACCACAGGATATTGTGTCTTCTTAGATTCAAACTTTGTAGCTTGGTCTTCTAAAAACCAACCAACTGTAGAACGCTCCAGCATTGAAGTTGAGCACAAGGCTTTAGCTTTAGCTGCTGCTGAAGTCACTTTGGATGCAACATCTACTCAAAGATCTTATGTCTCATTGTATGTAGCTCCTCATGCATTCTGTGACAACATTGCAGCTACCTACCTTGCTCATAATCGGGTTCTTCATTTCAGGGGTAAGCACATTAGCATAGACTATCATTTTGTCGGGGAAAATGTTGCATTAGCTGATCTCATAGTAAATCATATTCCAATAGATCTTCAACCAACTGATGTTCTCACCATGGATTTGCCATCTCTTAAGTTTCATACTACAATCAACAATTTGTGTCTTTCAAGTGTAGCTCAAATTGAGGGGGGTGTTAGAATATGCACTCCAATAAGTTATCTAAGTTGATCAAGCAAGCTAAACCAGATGAGTCAGATTGTCAAGCAGCTCTCATACATACACGTGATCAATCCGAAGTCTGCATACGAGTTGTTCGAGAAAATTAAATAGCGCACAGATTAGTCAAAAGTTGTTTGGTTGTTTCATGTATATCAGCTATTGTATTTATCTTCAGTTAAGCAATTGCATTCAATTGTATAGAGAATGATTAATAGGATTCGATAGAATTAGTTGTAGTTTTGAATTCAAATGTAATTCGAATGTCGCTTGTAAATGATACATTTATGATTTATCTGACACATTGTATCTCCCAAACTTATAAATGTGTGAGTCTCTCTTTTACATTAATTACTATATTATCCTTTTTATTATAATATTTTTGTTGGTAAAATATTTCTACAATTTTAAAAAGCATCTCTATAACAATTTAATAATTAATAACCCTAATTTTTTGCTCAAAATTCTATAACAATTCAAACATACAAGTTAATTTTCCTAATTTCATATACTAATTACACATGCTCATTATCAACATCTGTCCAATTATAAAAAAATACTCAACATCTTTAGCAATAGATAAACGTGTTTGATATAATACTGCTTTTGATTTTTTTAATTTTATCATAACAATAAGTAAATTTTATTTTAATGCAATGAATTAGTCTACTCATACTAAATTTTTTTGTATGATAATTATTCAATTATAAATTGAAAAATAATTTTTCTAATCCAAAAAATTACTATTAAAGAATATATATCTAAATTATTATGTGATATTTTATATTATATTTCAACAATTGAAATAAAAAAGTGTCGTTACACATCTACTACTCCTCCACCACCAATAGACGCACCCGCCCAGGCCACGCCTGGCGCGGTAATCATTATAATCAACTGTAGCCACCATACTGACGACGACTCGCCTTTAAAGAACTATGCTTCTCCAAAAAATTTGATTTATAATTAAAATTAAAACAGCTTTTAAAATTTATAATCCATCGCGCTGACATTCTAACCAAACCAACTCCATATATATACAACATATCTCGCAAATGACAAGAATGCCGGCAAGGCCAAGCGAACCGGTGAAAGAATACCGGGGACGTGAATAGAAAATAATAGCCGACAAGGAAATCCTGAAACGAATACAACAATCGCTAAACAATGACAAAGACAACAAAACGAGATCAGCGAGATCCTCTACCACCCGATGCTCACGAAGCCACTCGTAATATAAACTCTCAAACAACCTCCCCGACTAACCGGCCTGGGCCTGGCTAACCTCGCACAACGAACGCCGCCCAAAGCGAATAGCGTAGTTCGCGAAGCCTTAGTGAAAACTTAACACAGGGGTGAAACTTAAGCCATACGAAACGAGACAGTCAATAGATATAGTAGTCAATATGAATAAATATGTATATACCCAGGACTACCTAATAAGGCCATATCATAAAATCTGAAAGAAGTACTCAGGCATAACATGTCAAGATATAATACAAAGTCTCAATAAGGCACACAATCACCAGAAATAAAATCACGTGAGACTCAACAATCCACTATAACTCTACTATCAAACCATCTATCTCTCTCAGTATCTACATAACTATACCAACCTCTAATGCCAGCATACGCCTCAATCCGCCTACCTCGCAGGAATGGACCAATCGCTAATAAACACCGCTCTTATACTGCAGATAAAAGTTAAACCGCACTTATACCGTAAGGTTAAACCGCACTTATACTGAAGAGGCGCCAACACCAACAACGACACAACAAAAGAGGTCATAGATAATCGACCGGCTCTTATACCAAGATATACAAACCGCACTTATACCGAAGTATAAGTGCCAAAACCGCACTTATACCGTAGTATGCGCCAATAGCGCTATATATCCCGCAAGGAAGAGTCACCTAACCCCTAATCATCCTTAACCATAGGTCATATCCTAATACTCAAGCTCACCTCAAAGTCACGTGAGATAACCTAACTAACACCTCCCCAAAGAACTAACTACTCTTATTCCCAAACAATATCAAAGCACACAAATTAAAACGCCTCACAATCAAAATCAATCGGGACCGCCTGCAGCGCCACGTAGTCATTTAAGGCCGACAAGGCCAATGGAACACGTAAATACCGACAAGGCCACATAACACAAGAACGTTAGTCGGCAGTTCAGTTTTATTACTTACCTCAAGCAAATCTTCAACGCCACAGAAAATACAATCACATAATCATATCATGGCTCACACAAATGAATCACACATAATCATACAACAATGACATGTTTCACATAATTTAAAGTAAGTACGTAAAGTAGCACCCGTGAGATAAGTACTCACCTCTGCTAGCTACCACAAAAACTCGGTGGAACACAATCACGGTAACTCCGCCCTTTCCACCCATCAACGCCTAACAAAACACCCAGAAAGTACAATCAAAACCTATCATATACTTCATACAGATAATCAGAACGACTGCCCAAAGTGGCCCCCCGAGGTCGGGACCACATCAACCTCAATACTGTAGCTCAACGACGGATAACGACTAAAAATGATCATTTAACACGCAATAAACAATACAACTCGTCCATCGGGTGAACTAACCAATACTACAACAACTGGAAAGTAATAATAAAAATACAACATCAACCATCTTGTTTTACAACACGAGACAACAATAATTATTACATACAACAAAAACTTCAGCACATAAGATGACCGCTGAGGTCTTCAAGCCACCACGCCATCTCCGCTGGCACGCAGCCTACCGACCAATGCATCTCGGTCCCAAGAACAACCTAGGCATAAAACGCCCCATAGGAAAAATAGTGAGTCACCAGTGCTGAGTGAATACAAATATCACGTGTTTCTAATGTACCACCTATACAAACAATGATCATTCAAGTCCCTTACCTATATAAAAACTATATAATCAAGAGTTATATTTATGTTACCACCACAGATACCTTTCCTAATGCTTTTCCTCAACACCGACAACTCGCACCACATCAACAACTTACCTACAATACACCTTAATCACAAGTGAGATATCTCTCATTTGTAATCTTTCTTAAGTATAGCTATAATTCCCAACATAATATACAACTCAAACATATATCTCAACATCTCCTTACTCAAGCATACACAACCTTCCAATCCATTTATCTTTAGTTCACCTTAAAGCGTTACTCCCAATTATAGTCATACCTCCTATGACATCTAAATGTTTCTCATAAGCACTTCCAAATCGCTTTTCATTTTCTTAATAATAACCTGTTAAATATGCCTTAAATCAAGATAAACTAAGCGCGAATTATCTCCCGAAATTCTTCATTTAGTATACGGAACTTATTTACCTTAATTGCATCAACGCTCGGTTGGGATCATAACTTTATATCCTAACACATCTGGAATCTAAATTTCTTCCAATTATATATAAAATATCATCAACTTCATCTATAGATTAGAAAATCTAACGCTCTGCTAATAATTTTATACCTAATGCCCTCATTCAAAAGTTATTTTCACCCATTAACCAACTCAACTTTAACCCTAAAAGATGTATAACGACAATACAAACCTGGGGATCCAGCCAAGAAATCTGATAATATTATCAATAATCAACCGAAACCTAATTCGACATAATTTCATCAAGACAACATCTAGTATAATCAGCACAATATCCATAACCAATAAATGAATCATAAAACAGATTATACAACACCATAGAAAATTTAAACAACATGTCAAGATAGAATACAAAGTCTCAATGAGGCACACAATCACCCAGAATAAAATCACAGAGACTCAACAACGACTATAACTCTAGTCATCAAACCATCTATCTCATATCTCCACAACTATACCAACCTTTTAACGCGCCTACGCTCAATCCGTCTACCCGCAGTGAATGGACCAATCGCCGATAAACAATCGCTCTATACCGTAGTATAAGTGCCAACACCAACAATGCACACAAAGAAAGCGATAATAGATTCACACCGCACTTATACCAAAAGTATAAGGCCAACACCGACAATGCACATAAAGAAAGTGATAACAGATCACACCGCACTTATACCGAAGTATAAGGCCAATACCGACAATGCACACAACAAAGTGATAATAGATCTCACTGCACTTATACCGAAGTATAAGGCCAACACCGACAATGCACACAGATCTCACTGCACTTATACCGAAGTATAAGGCCAACACCGACACGCATTACAGCAAAAGCTGATAATAGCTCTCACCGCACTTATACCGGCTCGCAAGGGCCAACACCGACAATGCACATAGCAGTGATAATAGATTCACCGCACTTATACCGAAGTATAAGTGCCAATGCCTTCACATATCTGCAGCGAAGCGAGAGTCACCTAACCCCTAGTCATCCCAACTATGTGTCATATCCTCTAATACTCAAGTCACCTCAAAGTCACGCAAAAACTCTAACCAATACCTCCCAACAACCAACTACTTACTCCTAAACAATATCAAGCACACAAATATAACATCTCACAATCAGAATCAATCACACCGCCGACAAGGCCATAGGAAATACAACAAAGGTCGCATAAGGCCACATAAATACAACAACAGCCGACAAGGCCACAGAAATATAACAAGGTCGATAAGGCCACGTAAATACAACAAAGGTTTACAAGGCCACGTAAATATAACAAGCATTCCGACAAGGCCGTAAATATAAGTCGAGTTCAAGTTATTACTTACCTCCAAAGAAATCTTCAATGCCGTTAATATAGTCACATAATGATATTACGGCTCACAATAAATGAATCACACATAATCTGCATAACCATTACACGTGATACCTACATTCTCACATAATCGTACTTCACAAGACACGTATACCATTCACACATAATCATACTTCAAGGACATGTTCACACAATTTAAAGTAAGCAAGACAGCAACACCCATGTAGATAAGTACTCACCTCGAAGTTCAAAAAGAAGCTGACGCTAACTTAAAATTTCTCGTGGTTGGGTCCCACTAACTCTTATTCAAAGAATTCTACATTATAACACATCTGCAGAACCTCTCTCCATATAAACCCCCGAGTATTATACCACGTCTCACAATTCAAATTAACCTTCTAGTAATCATCCTATCCCCGAAATTAGTATCAACTTCTAAAATCCCAACTTAACTACATTCAATTTACCAACTTCATAACTCCCAATATTCGATCATCCCTTTATTATCCCAACAATAACACGTTAGTCACATTTCAATCAATCCAACAATCAATCACCAACTAATTAACCCATTATAATCAACCTTTTGGGCTTCAAAAAAACCCACTACTACTCAACTTGGAATAACTTTACCCAACAATATCCTCCACCAATCAACCTCAAAACATCCAAATTATACTCCTAAACAACTATATTAAAGTCCCATAACATTATTATGCAATTTAAAGAAAATTGGAAGAAGTCAACCTAAAAGTCAACTAACCCAATCAACACAATTCAACCCCAAGGATCGACATTATTCCTTCTTAGACGACAATTCACTACCATATTAGTTTCCAATTCTCAAAGTCAAATCAAGTCAACCAATATCAAACGCTCCATAACCTACCTAAAATACTCAACAATCCTCCAATTTAACTTCTTAAAACAACTAATTTAAAGAATCCTAAGAACTTTTTAATACACCCTCTAAACCAAAATAGAAAAGTCAACTAAAGTCAACCGAGTTCAAAACGTGGTGAAATCTCAAAAAGGACCTTTCTTACCTCGGAAGCGGCGGAATGTCGAGGAGAATCCAAAATGCTTAAAATCTCCAAAACCATGCGCATCGAGATAAAAGTGAAAAATGAAAAGAGGGGAGGCTATAGACGAAATGGCCTCTGAGAAGTTATTAATAAGAAGAAGAAGAGTGGGTTTGGGCGGTTTTGGGCCTCATTGCCATGAGTTTAATGGGTTGCCCAATAGTTTTATGTGTGAACCTCGATCGTTTTAATTCAATCAATACTTCTCGTTTTAACTTATCTCGACAACCAAATTCCAAACATTAACATTCCTACACTCAAATTACATTACCACCCAACTATCATTACCATTCGATTAAAATTTTAAAATTCTAAATACCAAAATGCATTCACCAACCTAATCGATTCAGATTTTCACTATTCAACTTCAAACTTTTGATTTCTCCTCAAAATAATCCACCGAGCAAAGAGAGTATACCATTACAGTAATAATATTAGGACGGAATGAAAGTTATTACAGATACATTACCAACTCTTAGTGGAACGATCAAGCAAACGGTCTAAACGACGAATAAGACAACGAAATAACCCCGTTGGACATAACCCAATCGGCCCCCCTCTAAAATTCCACCTTTATTTAACATTTCAAATCAACTCTATGTCATCCTATTTAACCTCAAGTCCATGAATACAAATTACTATGGATATAGGAGTATAAATACAACCATAGCTTCTGCGATCTTTAAAGTGCATACTACATTATTCAATACAAAAAACATATAATTAAATATATGAACAGAGGACTTACAAAAGGCAATGGGAGTAAATTCCCAATTCAAAATCCACACGCTTCAAATTCACAACGTGAATTTGACTTCCTTCCTTCAGCTCCTTGTCAGAATATCAATCGTATGATATCTCTAGTTAGTCCACACCCGTGAGGGGCCGAATCAAGAACCAATCTATGCTAAGAAACGTTTAATTTAACAAACCAGTAAAAAACCCCAAAATTCTCGGGGAGAATTTCTACCAAAAGTGGGGCGTGCTAATAGGTTTTCAAGAAAAGTTTTTACAAAAAACTTACGATTTAAACCCTAAAGTTTATATGGCCAGTTAAAAACAAGCCCGATAAGCAACCCGCTAAGTATTAGCTTGACTCGTTAACTCTATTAGTTCGCAAGACACTAATGAGTCGTTAATGAGTTGAACTATTTAATTAAGCTAATTAAATAAGAATGAGTCAATATCAATAATCTTTCAAGTTATCGAGCAACATAGCTCATTTCGAACCAATTAAATAACTATTTAATTGATCAATATTTGTTCAATCGATATTCTACATAAAATGTAGAACTCAGAATTGAAATACATTTCTCAATTATATAGTTCTCTTTAATTTCATACATTTAAATGGTAACTCAACGTCATCAGATGTGCGTGACCTTCTAGGCCTCGTGATAATAGAGCTTGTATAATAATAATAATTGACACATTATTATAATGACACGAGTAAGATCTAGCAATCGCTCATAACCCCTTAAATTATCATGAGCACCCACACTAGTAATATACAATTACTGTTGAACACTAAGTTCTCGATAATCACATTTAACCCAACTCGTAAATGAATCAAGTACACACCGTCGCAACGGGCATAATAAACGGAACCACTCTGGCTGATTTCAACACTCCCACTCTGCCCTGGACGATTATCTTACAATTCCTTTATCACGCGATTCTAGCTGGGTCGTAGGCTAACTATAAGAAGGTGTCATTAAACACCCACAACTTTCTTTTACTCGAGTATGAATCGAATAAGCATTTATGGCGCCCCATAAACCAATCAAGCACTAACCGCCAGGGCTCCCGGCATCTTCCTCAGATATCGCGGACGGACAAACTCTCCCAATATATCAACATCTATCGCTATACTCACTGCCATGACCCAACATACGCCGTTATAATCCCCGCTGGGTAGCGCACGCTTCGTCATAGTCAAAGTACAGAGCTTCAGATAACACGTATAGCTTATATATCGTAGTCTAAGAATTGACGAACCTAAAATTCTAAACAAATGTCATAGACACGTATATGCATATCTTCTCTATGAATTCATTTACCATACCACCCCCAACCACTGCACCGGCAAACCCCCACGGTATCATCTAGCCCGCAGCTAACGTGATCAATCTGGTCACTAATCAAAACACCACGCCGTTAGTCATACGACGCTGTCGCCTAACCACGTTGATTCCACCAAGGCCTTGCCATCCTACGTTTCTAGGCTCAAGAGGCGAATTAACAGCTCATGTTACCTCTAGAAAACATGTACTAACCTAGTGGGATTTAACCTTTCACTTATCGGTGATACACTATATTTATATTATATGTAAATTCAAACATATAGTCATAAGAAACAAATATATTAAAATATAAGAAGCAATAATATTCAAATATTTGTTCACATAACACAATGTATACATACCGACCCCACTTAACCTAACACCACTGCGACATCCTGCCTAAGACCTATGTTCGTCAGATGCTCATCATGCTTTCATTCAATTTTAGTGGTTTAGTAGCGGCTCGCCGTATTGGCCTCTGCTTCTACTTTACATACTTTGACATCAATTCTACTGCTAAGGTCTTGAATCAGTGATACTTTCTCGAGTAATGCCGATTTGTGACGTGCTTCCGGGTTCCTTAGCTGAGCTATCGCCCAAAGATTGTCACAGCAACTCCACTAGTCCCTCAACGCTGTGTACCACACCAAGCTCTGGCCACAAACTTCTTTATCCAACATGCTTCTTAATGCTTCAGACGCCGCGATGACTCGTGATTCCCCCTCGCGGTGGACCGGCAACAAGACTGCTTGGAACTCCTCCAAGATATCGCTTCCACCGCTGGTACAAAATACATACCCGTGACCGAACGATAATCGCCCTCTCGCCGGGCTTTGAAAATCAAGGCCGCGTACTCCCGCCAATGCTTAACTCCTCATCTCCACCATATACCAAGAAAGCATCTTTAGTTCTCCTCGCATACTTCAAGCATGCACTTCACCGCAATCCAGCTGGCTTTCACCGATTACTTCGTATCTACCGGTTACACTTAGTATAAAGACACATCAGGTCTAGTGCACAACATGGCATACACGCATGGATCCTATACCGAAGATAAGGTATGTCTTCATTCTGCTCATCTCAAAGATCAAAGAGCGGACACTCAGGCTCACTGAAATAACTCCATGTCTCATGGGAGATTACCCTTCTTGAATTACTATGTTGAACCTTTGCGCATCTTTATTCACATAAGTATCCCCGACAAAGTCCAATCAAATTCTCCCGCACGATCCCGGTGATCTTTATTCCAAGTATATATTGGCGGCTTAAGTCCTTCATCGGGTAAACATTTGCACAACAATCCTTGAACGAAGCTTAAGAACTATACGTTGTTTCCAATGATAAGTATGTCATCGACATACAGACTGGGCTTTAATGATACATAACTCCCACTTACCTCTTTTGTATATACACAAGATTCTTCTGCTCGACGAAAACCAAACCTTTGATTGATTCATCAAAACGTAGATTCCAACTGCGGGATGCCTACTTAAGACCATAAATGGACTTTTACAACTTGCATACCTTCTTAGGTCCTTTAGGACATGTAAAGCCTGGAAGTTGTACCATGTAGACATCTTCCTCTAAATTTCCATTCAGGAAAGCGGTCTTTACATCCATTTGCCATATTTCATAGTCATGAAATGCAGCAATGGCTAAGATTATCCGGATGGATTTAAAGTGATAGCCATCGGGCGAAAAGCTTTCGTCATAGTCCACCGTGAACTTGTTTGAAACCTTTCGCTACAAGTCTAGCTTTTGAAAAACATCAACGCCTCGCCTTTATCATGTTTCTTCTTAAATACCCATTTACATTCAATGTGGCGAAGCCCCATTCGTAAATCCAACAAGCGGACCAAACTCGCTTGGGTACATAGAATCTTATCTCGACAGATGGCTATTTGCCATTTGTCGAAGATCCTTGCTATTCATTGGTTCTTTGTAAGAAGTGGGCTCGCCACTCAATGATGAAAGCTTCACCATACCAAATAAGCCTGTTCGTGGCGACCATTGATCTCCTAAGGGTCAAGTTCTTCCACAGCCTTCTCGCTGATCGCTAACTGGTCTTGGTGAAAGAAGTTCCACTCTTGTGGTGTGTCGATGCCTCGCATGCACGATATTGACTTCATCACTGAGCTTCATCAAGATGAACACCATTACTTCTAGTCCTTCTCGACGTATATTCCTTTTCAAGGAATACTCTGCTCTCGCAATGAAGATTTTATTCTCCGCTTCGTGTAAGTAAGAATCTAACTGCTTCCTTGGATATCCTAGAAATAGCATTTATCGATTTGGGCTTAAAGTTTATCTTTTGTTAATCTCTACCATAAGCTTCACAGCCCCCAAATCTTTAGAAACCCAACTTTGGAAATCTTCCCAAACCATAGCCTACGGGAGTTTTATCTCACGACTCTCGGGTTGACATCCGTTTAGCGGTGTCACGCCTAAGCGCATATCCCCGTAAATTAACCGTAGATCGGGGATAGGTTTCATCATAGATCGAGCCATGTCAAGAAGGGTTCGATTTCTCCTTTCTGACACGCCATTATGTCAGGCATGCTTCCTCGCTGGAGTGAGTCAATAAACAATACCATACCCCTAAGCATTTAGTATCAACTCTCGTGACTCAAATATTCTCCAATTCTATCGCATCGAAAATCTTTATTGTCTTGTTCAATTGGTTTTGTACTGGCTTTTGGAACTCCTTGAATTTCAAAGGGACTCGTGGTTTGTGTCTCATCGATACACAAAACCGTATTTCCACTGTAGCTATCAAGAACGAATTAAGTAGTTATAACCTCCTTCACGTGTTCATCGTCCATACACAAGGTATGATCCCCTGTAACGAATCACTTGCCCTTTCATTTAAGCGGAAAGGCATTTTGGGTTTTTGCCCGTAAGGCAAGACTCACACTTATCGTAGAGTGATTCATAATCGAAACCTTTCGCTATTCCACCGGAGCGGAGTTTCTGATTCGGTTCGGCACGTGACCTAGTCTCGCAATGCCATAGCATGCTTCGTTTAAGTCGTTAGGCTTATTCCTGCTTTAAGTTTATGTTATATGACTCCATTAATCATGCCCAAAATGTATAGACCATTTTGAAGCGGAGGCGGTACTAAATACTACCCCATTCCCCGGTGATCCTAAATTCATCGGGATCTAATAAAAATGAAAACCATCATTATTCAAAACAAATAGAATAATATTCTCAAGAAATCGCAGTACATAGTAAACCTGGAGATAAGTTCAAAACAAGGCCCATGGCAAATTTAAACTAATGGATCCTACCGC
The DNA here is from genome assembly GCA_019722365.1 of Lithospermum erythrorhizon. NCBI lineage: Eukaryota > Viridiplantae > Streptophyta > Magnoliopsida > Boraginales > Boraginaceae > Lithospermum > Lithospermum erythrorhizon. Next base: position 126,538 of record JADFUC010001910.1, on the reverse strand, counting down.
AGTACGCAACCTTCTCGCGCCATTTCCCACACGCCAGATCCATTTCCCTCTTTCGAAGTCTTCTACTTGACTCGAGTTCCCGTGATATTACTTAATAAATACGAGAACCACAACCTGCTGCCTAGCACTCCACGAAGAGAATTAGAAGTTTTACAAATCTCAATAACATACACACCTTTAGGCTCGATGTTTATTAAACCATTTTTCCTATCTCGATCAATTTCCTTACGTGCCGCCTTCCGCTGACCTCGAGTTTTAATAGCGGCAGATGTCATCCGGCAGAGACAATTCTGTTCTTCTTCTGGCTCAAGGACAAGCACGCTAGAAAGTAACGTCAAGAATGAAGACTTATTCATATCCAAAACTCATTAGCATCAAGAATGGTTATTTGTTTATGAATCTCGGCGGTGGCTCGATCGACCAGACCGCTTATAGCTCTTTGATATACTTAGACATATCGACTAAAGCAACTTATGGTGATAAAGAACCTAACTGGGGCTTATCTCAGATCCCAAGGATCTTACACCGGGCTGCATCCATTACCTCAAGCCAAGAATCGTAATCGGGCCAGATTTCGGCCCGTACCACCCAGGCACGAAAAGCTTCGTATTTCTCATATTCTGCACGCTCCTTCGATTCACTCAAGAGCTTCTGATAAATGTCATATACGTGATACTCATCATACATAGCCTGAAACTGCTCCATCCGAAAGATAAGACACTTTATGCTAGAGAGTCCTTCTTATGCAACCTATATTTCTTCCAGCGCAGCATCATTCCCGTATGTCTTATAGGAATTTCTTTATACAAGATGCATTCAATCCCGTGCAACTTGAAGACAACCTTCAACTCACGAGACCACTTCTCAAAATTCCGCGACCATCATACACGCTAGCCGAGTTAATGTAGTTCAAGCGTAGTTCTAGGGGTAGCAATATGGTACCTATATTAATTCTACAAGAATAAGTAAATAAAATAACAGACTCAAGAACTATCATGCTAAAAAACACTTACAAATAAATTGTAAAGTAAATACTACTTCAAATCTCACGAAATGTATTAAGATTAAGGCCTATTACACTTATATTCAAACCACATCGCTACATTTTGAATCCGGGGCTTATAATAGTAGGTTGTCAACCAATTATGTAAAAACTACATAACTCGTGTCACTCAGCATCTCACATGTGACGCCACCCAACACTAGATTCCCGAAAACCGGTTAAGCATACCAATTAAACCAAAGTGTTACTGATCGATCATCCGAAGTTCCCACAACGTTAGCGGAAATCACTTCAACATGATCCATTGTCATATCAAATGCACATTGTAACACCCGCCATCACGCGCGCCTAATCGATGCATTGACGTAACACAACTTTAAAATTGGCTGATACTTCGTTTAAATTTTAATTGGCGAGATTACTTTGTTTTCATTTACCATGCATACTAGCACATAATCAAGCAATACATGCAACATGAAAAATAAAACAAGTAATGCACATTCAAGAGATATACGATATGGCCCTGTGAATCCTATTACAATATTTATCAAATACTAACATAAGTCCTAATTTCGTGATCTTGTACTTCCGGATCCATCCGAGTCCACTCAAAGATCACCACCGAAACGATCTTCAATATCTTCACTTGTTACAATATTTACATACACCCATCTCGCATAGCTCGCAAGCTCTCAGGCAAAACAAGAACAAATAAATACAAGAAATACGACTCGGCCATTTACAACATTACTGCCTCACAGACCGAAAATAAATAAACGGGCCATATCTATACTCCTCCATTCCAATCACCATTACAAAATATAGGCACTTTATTAAATCACATAAATGAACTTAATAAATATTTTAAAATGGCATCGAAAAGTGCATGTTTGTAATTATCAAATTAATTAATCCACGAATTACACATATTAAAATTAATTAATATAAACTCAATTATCATACACATGTCAATAATTATTTCAATAATTAACCGTATAATATATTATAGAAAATATTTATCACAAATTATTTTCAAAATACATTGGGCAGAAATAAGCTGTTACTTCATAATTTGTTTATATCACTTTTAAATTAATTTAAAAGATATAATATAAAAAGGAAATTAATTAATTATCATCACATAATTAATTCACAATTAATTAGTTGATTAAAATGACAAATAATCAATAAAACCGAATATAATTCAAATTCCATAATTTTAGGAAACCAAAATAAGGAATAAATTCGAATTGGGGGTTTTCAAATTAGGGCACATCGTCATAACGGGCTCCTGGACGACTTATACGGCCCACGGTCGACACGCCGACCCTCCGCCCCAGTCGCCTTCCGACCGGGCTATTTGGTACCCAAATCACCCGCATCCGACACCGACGCCACTCGTAGGTCGCCGAAGTCGGTCGGCCGATTTACGGTAATAATATTTAACTCGGTTTTCAGATTTAATTTAATTCGCTTTGTGAATCGCTTTTGGAGTGGGGATTAAAAGTTTTCAAAATTTATGAATTAACATTAACTCCATAATTTTCTTGGAACAAATCCCACTGTCGCTCATTATAATAAATTTTTCATTTAATTATTAATTAAATTCAAAAATCTCAAAATTGTTTTTGAGGCACTTAAAAAATTAGGTTTTAATTAGGTGCTATCCGGTTCCAAAAAAATTAGGGTTTTAATTTTACAAAAATCTTAGACGCCTAAACACGCTTTTTACAAAACTCTAAAACAAAAATCAATTAAATCGCCCTTCATGAACAAACCATGTTAACAAAATACGATAATACATCATCACATAAAATTGTAACACATATGTAAATGAATAATCAAGAACTTGGTAATTTATTCTCAATATATATTTATCAATTAAATATATGAACAAGAATTAATCAAATAAAAAATCGATGGAAAAACACAAAACAAGCATAAATAAATAATGTAAAGAACTTTAATTTGGCTCACATGCCACCGAAGAAGTACCATTACTGGATATGGGTGAGTATAAATACAAATCCATAGTTCCGTGGATCTTTAAAGCGCATACTACATTATTCAATACAAAAACATATAATTAAATATATGAATGTAGGACTTACAATATAGCCGAGTAAATTCCCACTAAAATTCACACGCTTCAAATTCACAACGAATTTGACTTCCCTTCAAATTTCGTCAGAATATCAATCGTGATGATATCTCTAAGCAATTCCACACCTCGCGAGTGCATTAACTGCTAACTAATCTACGCTAAGAAACAAGCATTTAACAAAACTGGGAAAAACCCAAAATCTCATAATTTCACAAAGTAAGCTTAAGCAATAGAGCTGGGTGAAAAGTTTTACAAAAAACTTATGATGAAAACCCTAAAGTTTCATATATTGTAATAGTTAAACAAGCCCGATAAGCAAACCCTAAGACAATACTGCTAACTCTATTACCAAGTAAGACACCAATGAAATAAGACGTAGCTAAACTATTTAATTAAGCCTAATTAAATAAGAATGAAGTCAATATCAATAATCTTCAAGTTATCGACAATACTAGCTCATTTCCCGAAACCAATTAAATAACTATTTAATTGCTTCTATTTGTTCAATCGACATTCTATACATAAAATGTAACCCTCATCGGCGCACATTTCAATTATATAGTTCTCTTTAATTTCATACACGAAATATAACTCGCTAACGCCATCAGATGCTACAGTGACCTTCTCTAAGTCGTGATAATAGTAAAGCTTGTATAACAATAATAATTGACCAATTACTATTATTATAACGACACGAAGAAGCATCTTTAAAGAATCTTCATAACCCCTTTAAATTATCATGGTAACCCACACCAAGAATATACAATTACTTGCTTGAATAATAAGTTTTGATAATCACATTTAACCTTAATTCCAGAAATGAATTGCTACACAATTGTCGAACGGGCATAATAAATGGAACCAATTTTCATTGATTTCCAATAAATTACAATTAACAACCTATACTCCAAAAAATCCACTACAACTCAACTTGGGAACACTTTCTCAACCTAACCCCCTCTAATCGATTATAAATCACAATTCTAACCTTACAACAACTACAATAAGGTCCCAAATTAACCCCCTACACATTTAAAAGTCTTATAAAAAAGTCAACATCAAAAGTCAACTAACCTAGGAAAAAGTCAACCGATCACCATAAACCTCAAACAACATCTTAACTCATGAATTAACTACTTATATTCATCATACTACCCATAACAAACTTAAATACAATTAAATCTAATTTGAAGAAAAGTCAACTATGTCAAAAACCTGAAGAAATATCACAAAAGATTCGACCTTCTTACCTTAATCTGGCCGAAGATACGAGTATATTCAACCAACATCTTTAAGTTCGAGCAACAATTTAAGAAATTAAGAAAATTTTCTTGTTTGTGGGCGGCTCAGCTAAGACTGCTAGAAGAAAGAAGAAGATATTTTGTGTTTGTGAGATGACGGCTGGAGGTGACGGTAAGATATTTAAGGATAAATTTCGAGTCTCGCTCTTGGCTTCTGCTAATTTTTCGACTTTTCCGCATTTAACTCTCAAATTTAAACCGATTCCAAATGTAAAATTTCCCATGACATAAACTACTACTCATATAATACTAGTCTCTCAGGTACATCGATCTTATTCCGAAATTATTTATACTATCTCCGGTCCCACCACCGACCGAAAATTTTTATTATTATTTTTTTTTTATTTATTTATTTTTTAAACGAACGGGTTATTTTCATAAATAGATTGCCTAGGTTTCTTAAATTCAAATATTTCACACATTAAATGTTAAATTCAACATTTATTTCGTTGTATAATATTTTTGTAAAAGTAATCAAATAATGATATTTTCAATGTACTTTAATGACATTAAATTTTATTCAAATCAAAATTATATTTATTGATGAAGTGCATAAAATTTGTTAATTGAGCACTTAAATCAAACACTTGACAATCATTTAGTATGGAGTGAGTAATGGTCGGATATTTTTATTTCAAAATTTTAATTTTTTTTATTAAAATATATAAATATGTTGCTTTTGTGCTTGGGAAGAAAAAATATCTTTATCTATAAACTATAGATGCAATAATTAATTAGATTTGAATTCAATGTATGAAAGAAAATTAAAAAACTTTGATCTTTACTATTTAATATTGATTAGTAATTAGTACACTAAATAAGAGTATATTGTCATAATAATACTTATATTATTTTTCACTCTATATGAAATATAATTCATCGATATTATGGTCTAAAAAATACATGCATGAATATATATATTATAGGTATATAATCCACTTTATTAATGAATATTCGATTTACAACGGCATCTCATCTTCTATTCGAACGACTTCGCGACCTTTATATTAAAAAGTTCGTTATTTACGCCAAAATTTTAAAAGGTTTTCATATCAAGTAATATTAATCACATATATATTATCAGTTTTAATCGTTTATTAAAAAATTATCGCATGTAAGATATAGTTTTTAAAAGATATATGTCAACTTCATTCCATCAGCCAATATAATTCATTTCCAATTATTCGACATTCAACGCTTTATTGATCTAACGCTAAGGCTTTGTTTTCTAAGGTATTAAAATCGGTAGACTTCATAAAAACGCCTCGATATTATTTAATTTTGCGCAAATATTACATGGAGTCAATCCTCAATTAAAATATGTTAAACAATACATAAAAATAAAATCAATAAGAGAATTACCTAATAATTTATACTATTAGTCAATCGAGAGCGATATTTTCTAACAATAAATAAAAAACACAGTGTATTTTTATTAAAAAGAAAGTGATATTTTCTAACAATAAATAAAATTACATAACGCTAAGATTCTTTTATTAAACTCAGAAATGAAAAGTAGTAATGATAACAAAACTTTTAAATCTATTATTAAAATTATATTATTAAAATCATAAGGATCATATAACTATAAACAAAATAAATTATAATATCAATCAAAAGTACAATTTATAAATAATTAATTACTTTATTTATTATCTCATTTTAAATATTTAAAGCATAAATACATACATTTTACTAATAAATACAAAGGTATAACCATTGTGAGCACCACCTTTTATGAAAATCATTATATATTACAAAGATTACAATTACATGTACATTTTACTAATAAATACAAAGGTATCACCATTGTGAGCACCACCTTTTATGAAAATCTTTATATATTACAATGATCACAATTAATTGATCAATATTTTTTTTTCAATCTTTGGAAGAAACATGACATTGCAATTTGTTTTAGACGCATTTACGTGGAATGGAAAATCAAACCATGCGTATGTCAAGGAATCCAAAGTCAAGCAAATTTTTCCTTTTATTTCATTTCGTACACAATACTCGATCCCTGTAATTCACATTTGATTCCATAATCCACATATGAAATTAATCGACTTAGCTTGAACTAGGCACCAATGCTCATGGAGTATTAATTAATTAATTATATATAATTCATTAATAATTACTACATATATATTTTCTGTTTATTTCGGTTCAATATATTTTTGACTAATCTTGTAGGCATAAGTTTCGCTATAACGAGAGAACTCTATCAACCAATATATGTTTACTAATCTTGGTGAAAGAACAATTTTTTCTTTTTTTTTAGGTAACCAAACAAAAGAAATAGAAAAACTAAATAATTACAAACTAAAAAGAAAACAAAACAAAAAGAGACATAAAATCCTATAACAATCTAAGGGGTTATACCCTGATCTAAATTTCCATGGTCTAATCTGGTCCATTATACTCCGGTCTAGAAAGGTCCATCAAGTTATAAGCTTAATCCAAGGCCGAAAAGTCCATTACCCTTATTGCTCGGGTAGGGCATTAAAACTGAGGATTATAAAGCCATCTCCTCCCTTTATGTTGTTTTCATTTGTTGGTATTCATCTGAGGATTAGAAAGGTTTCCAAAATTTTTGCAATTTCCATGGGAGTTTGGCTGGTTTCTCCCTTGACTCTTCAGTTTTGTTGAAACCAGAGTTGCCACAAGCCTATTATCCAACAATATAACTTCTCTGGAGGTAACAAACGCCACCGGTGTTAAAGTAAGTCTCTAAAATCCAAAGGTCTATTGACCTCCTCTGAAATGGTAAGACTTCTGCACAACTCTTTAGTGAAGCAACAGGTATTGAACACATGCAAATGAGTTTCAGTTTCTTAATTACATAATTTACATATGGGGTCAACCTTCACTTGCCTTCTGATTAGATTGTCGGATGTTGGCAAACTATTATTGATACATCTCCATTTGAAATGTTTAATTTTATCTGGTATCTTGAATTGCCAAAACCGATTGTAGAGTGTGTGCATTTGTTCTCTTTGGCTTGATGATTGAGCATGCTCCTGTGTTAGCTCTTTGAATGCATGATAAACTGTGTTGACTGTGAATATGCCCCTTGGGTGGTGATCTCATAGTGATTTATCTGGTCGATTGAGATGTTGTAGAGGGATCTTGAGTATTTCATGTACATCTATTGGTAAAAAATGGGCTCTTAGCGCTGTGATGTCCCAGGTCCCAATCTCTACATCTATGAACTCTGGGATAGAATTTTTGCGAGATGCATGTGGTTCTCTGGTATACGGCTTATGTGACCATGTGTGTGTAACCCATTTTTGATGCCAGATGTTAATGGTTTTGCCATCTCCTATACTCCAATCCACTGATTTACTCAACATGTCTCTAACTTGCAATAAACTTCTTCAGGTATAACTGGGTTTAACCCCCAATTGTGCATTCCAGAAGGTGCCTTGAGGGAAGTATTTGGCCTTGTAGATGTTGACCAATCGGCTATCAGGATCAGTGATGAGGCGCCACACCTTTTTACTGAGTAGAGCTAAATTAAAGACTCTGAGGTCCCTGAAACCAAGTCCGCCATTTGCTTTTGCATTGCATAACTTTCTCCAGTCAGCCCAGTGTATAGATTTCTTTTTTGCCTGAAGATCCCCACCAATAGTTTGATAGTATAGAGTTGATTTTGTTGCACACTTGTATGAGCACAAAAAGCATTGCATAGGGTAGTTGGGGATTGCTTGTAACAGTTCTTTAATGAAAACTTTCTTTCATGCTTTTGAAAGTAATTTGGGTTTCCAACCCTCAACTCGGCCTTCACTTTCTCAATGATGGAGGAGAAAATCTCCTTCTTTGAAGTGCCTAAAGAGGTTGGGAGTCCCAGATATTTTCCATGGTTTGCCACCTCTGGCATTCCCAAGATGCCTGTGATTGTAGCCTTTAGTTCCCCTGAAACATTGGGACTAAATTGCACGGAAGACTTCTGGGGTTGATCAATTGCAATGACCAGATTTCATATTACTTTAGAATATTCATGAAAGTGGTGGCTTCAGCTATTGAGGCCCAACCCAACAAAAGAGTGTTGTCTACGATCATAAGGTGTGAGAAAGTGGCAGTATACGTTCCTAAACTGATACCTTTTAATTCACCTAAAGTACATGTATTATTGAGTAGAAAAATTAAGTCCTCTGTGCAAATTATGAAAAGCGAGTGGAGATAAGAGGCCGCTTTGTCGGCGCCTACCTGTGCTTAAAATATCCAGATTGAACACCATTAATCATTACTGAATAGGACACCGAGGCCACATAGTCCATGATTAGATTAATTCATTTATGGCTAAAATTCAATTGCATCATCATGGCCTTAAGAAACTCCACTCTATTCTATTGTAGGCTTTCATCATATCTAACTTAATCAACATGAAGCCTTCTCTTCCTGCTTTCTCGTGTTTTATAAAATGATCTACTTCATAAGAGAGCAGTAACATTATCTCGCTGATGGAAATTTATTGTAGACAAAATACCTCGGGTCTCCTGAGGCTAATAATATTGAAGAACATTTTTCAGTGTGATTGACAATTCCTTTGCAATAACTTTAGCAACTGTATTGTAGAGGGCAATCAGCCTAAAATGTGTCATGCTGACTGGACATTTTACCTTAGGTTAAAAAGCCGATTTATAAATCGAACTTGTGAAATAACCCCATTATTAAGGTAGTTCTAACCATAGCATCGGTATCCCATCAAACCACTTCCAATGTTAAAAATCGACTCGACATTCCATCGTAATTGCCGCTTTATTTCCTTTGATTGGCTATTCTTCACTCCAAGTGTTAAAACATTCTAACCAAATTGATTTTTTGCAAAAAAAGAGAGCTTCTTTGTATGTAGATTCGCAAGCGAAATGGGCCTTTCGGTGGACTTCCCGAGGTGAAGACTGCCTGATAAAAGTCCGCTACAAGATTTTGTACGCCTACGCCCTTAGCGAAATATTGGCCTTGTCCATCCTCGGCGGTCATGATTAAGTTCATTCTGACCAGGATGAAGTACGGAAATACGCTGTATTTCTATCCCCTTTAACTCTCCATTCAACTCTAGCTTTTTGCCTCCAATATAAATCATTTGCTTCACGCAACTTATCGATATTCTTAATCAAAATGAGGGCCTATTCTTTGAGTCATTGGGTTATAAAGGCCTTTGATTAAGGTTGTCAAGGGTTGTTTGTTTGGAATCAATCTGATGTTGTACATTACCCAATTTATCACGCTTCCAGTTTAGTAGCCTCAATTTACTATTTTGGATGCAAGTAAAGAGGTTTCTCCCTGTGTCCTCAACCCATTGTTTTTGCCATGCTACTTGAACCACACCGATAGTTTCTTCGTATAAACACCTGCTAGGTTCAAATATGAATCTAGGCTTGCCCCTTTTAATGTCGTTCTTCCGTGTACCTTTATTGAGTAATAAAGGAAAATGGTCCGGATGATCATAGAAAGATGCATCACCAGACTGAAAATTCATCGATCCACATTTGCTACCACCTCTATTAAGCCTAGCTCCTAGAGAGCGAGGAGAAATGAAATTATTGTACCAAGCAGTAAAGGAAACCAGAGAAACCCACATAAAAAATCCCACAATCCGTAGCACATTGGCGAAAGTTATCCATTTGTCATTGTGGTCGGGAACATGTTTGGGAGACATGCTCATAACCGACAAAAACATCATTAAATCACCAACGACACACTGAAGTACGTAGAAAACGAGATAAAATGTAAAAAGATTCCATGATAATTTTCTTTTGGTACTTTACTAAGGACCATAGAAACCCACCCATCCTCTGTAGACTGCCTCGCTTCCTCGATAATCCGCCTCAATATGATGGCAGCAAAAGATAAGCATCTCCACCTCTATATACCCATTCCAGAGTAATGCTAAACCACCTCGTCTCTAAATTGCATCCACTAACAAAGCATGTGGTAATTTGATTTTATGTCGATGTAATCCTTAGCCTTTTTTTCTATGTAACTTGGGCTTCCATCGTGAAGACTAAATTGGACTTACTTGAAATCACTAACCCAAATTGCGGATCTAACTCCGCTCGGGATCACCAAACTCCGACATAGGATACTTCATTGGGTCGGCTAGCGCCTCACCGATTTGAAAGTTGCTTCGAACCATCTAATCTAAGAACGAAGAGACGGTTTCTTTGGTTGCTGAGATCCGCTGAACTCGCCTCCAACATACGGGTGAAATCTCTTCTTTGAGGGGTTTAACTCTATCAGTCCCGCATTTATAGAGTTGTATTTAGAGAGACGTTGATTGCCTCAGAGGAATTGGAATTTGAGTCTTTGCCTTTTGGTAATGAAAGTATTGCCGGGCTTAAGTCGCTCTTCGATTGATTTGACTGGCGCGGGGCGTAATGCCTTTAGTCGACGATCCGTTTTCAAAGATAAAACCCGTATCGACTACCAGAATAAGATCGTGAATGATTATCTCATTGGAGAGATTCTCATTCAAAGTTCTCGTTTGTCTTATTTAATTTGTAGAGATTCCCTATTCAATTCTTCCTAAATCTCGGCCGCAGAGTTATCGCTCCTTTGAATAGCCTAAAATTGCCATTTCAAATGAAAGTGTCGATGATATGCCAAAATTTGTCCTTCCCTTTGGTGATGATATTTCAACAGCATTGAATTGACATCGTACCCCTTTCGAGCCATCTTTACGTTTCCGAGCCAATGCAAAACGTGACAAACCCGCGGGTATCCCGGGAATCACCATCCCCTAAACTAGTAACACCATTATCGGATATTTTGAGCCTGGAAGGACCACCCCCTAACGATTGAATGTCTTCACTTGGTGTCAGATCTTCTTCTAGTTTGAAAATAATCCAAGATTTTTCCGACAGTTCTTCGATCCAAACGTCATATGCTAGATTTCTCCATGGGTTCCGGCCTCAAGTAAGCGAGGCATTTCACCCAGTGGCCTAGTAGCCCACACCTGAAACAAAGGTTCGGTAATCTTTCATATGCTAAATAGCCTCAGATTAGGTTATCCCCCACAACAGATTGAAACATCCTTCGAATAGGTACCCACTCATAACACCGCCTAGATTCGAAAGAATTTATGTCCCATCTTGTCTTTCCTCAACTCCACCTGTTCACATCCTTCAAAAGCCGCAGCTAATTTGAATGCCACATCTTTTGTAAAGAATTCGTCCTTCAGTTCTCTCAAATGCATCCAAAATAAGCGTAGCCTGCACTCGATTCGACAGGCCCACATTTCTCCCCCACGCCCATTACTAAACGGTTGTCGAAACAATTACTTAATCTCCTCCCATTATACGCTATTTCTTCCGCAGGAAGAATGTAGAATCGAGTCTCCGCCAAGGTGAGACTCTCACAACCCTTGCAATTCCAAGCTTTTGACATGGTCATTGTAAAATTTTGGTTGCTTATGAAGCCCTCCTTGAGTGAGAGAACTTTGGCAAAAGCACTCGTTCCACATTCCACTATCCCTTCCGCTAGATCCTCCTCCGAGACGGGATTCGGCGCTCCTCTTCAAGAAGGTTGCATTTCAAGAAAGCTGCGAATGATTTCTGCCTTCCATAATTAGTAGGAACAACCATGAAAGAAAATACAAAAAAATCCACCAAAATATAATGGGGTTAAACGTAAGTGATAGAAATGATGAAAGGTGTATGGGATCATTCCATTACCCTCCTTTAAATAGCAAAATTGTGTATACATATTTGGTAAGGTAAACTGCTACTTTGAATACTAATGAATCTTTTACGATCTATGAATCAGGATCGCACATTTGCACACCTGGGGAGGGTTGATTTTTCAAAAATAAAATTTTCACACTGCTGAAAATATTGGCAAATGATTGTTATAGGGGATGATCCTTGCGAGATCAAATCAAAATTGCTGGAGGGGATTAAAACAAAAGATTCTAGAGAAAAATTATTCAAGAGCGATTCTCTGAATACATAATGTATTATTGAAATTTAAGCCATCCATGTGACAACTATGTTAATCTAAAATTATGTTAGAGAATGTTTAAGAGACATTGTTATCATTACTGATGGTTTGTTGACACAAATTGGACATAATTGTTTACCCTCCCCAATTTTTATTTTCAATCGTAAAATTTAACAAATTATAAAGCCTTGATTGACATATATAATTATAATTTTTATAAAACATATCATGGTAATAATAAGAAACATTAAGCATCTTATACCAAATATTATGCAAGAACTATAAAAATACACAATATTAATAGAATCAACCATCAAAATTTAAAATTGGATAAGTTTTTTAGATTAATTTGTACTTCCTTCAACCTTAAAAGATCGTCTAAATTCTATTTTATGAGTTCACTTCTTAAAATTTGAAGTCCGACATTTTTTAATACTCCGTATCATGTATAACTTTTTGGGAAATATTTATTAAATTATACTCCCTCCTATTCAATTTATAAGCCACTTATGTTATTTTTCTTGTTTTTAGGATGACTAATGTTATAGCTAGAACTATTTTCTCAAACCCAGAGAAATATTTTCTTATAGGACAATCTTATTCCTACTAATAAATTAAGCAATGTTTTCTTATTTGACAATCTTATCCCTACTAATAAATTAAGTGATATGGTATTATATATATCTAAATGATTATGTTTCGTTTCAGATTAAATAGATTTATTATTTTAATATTAAACACACAAGAAAGAGTTTGATAGTATCAAGTTGAAATTTTTCAAACCTAATGGATAAAGATTATTATTTAAGCAAATATTATTATGGATTTGTAAAAACTGCTCGCTATATCAATACTTTTAAGATAGCTGATATTTGATAACTTTCGCATTCATTTAATATTAACTAATGATTCAAAAGCACTTTTTTATTTTTATAATTTATCATTCATTAGTCTCTTCAATTTACTTATATCTAATATAGTGGAATGGAATAAAACTATATTTGGAAAGAGATTTGTTATAAAACTAGAAACTTTATTATGAAATTATCTTTGTATTTAAGTTAAACATAACCTCTCAAAACTTGAAACTTTATTATCTTACTATTTTATGGAAATATTTGATTTCATTAATTAATGGTAGACGAAAAAAATATGGTCTTTTAAGTTAGGTGACTTATAATTAGGATTAAATGAAAACTGGTTAAACGACTTATAATTTGAATATTAGGGAGTAATATTTTTCAATCTATTTTAATATTAATAATATAAATTTAATTTAAATAAAATTTCATTGTGTTAGTTAATACCAAAACATTTGTGGATTTTAATTATAGAACAAGACAATTGAACGAATATTCTAGGATGTAGAATGAATTATTCCCTCCAATCCATTTTAATTGTCGTTTGATTTTTTGAAATTGAACTTTGACCATCAATTACTAATTATTTATTATTCTAAAAAATATAAAATTTATATATTTGGATTCTTCTTTTAAAATACTTTCATAATATTAATTTTTTAATTTTTTTAATAATATAGTTAAAGAGTAATTAAAAATCAAAGATTTATTTCCATATATAAGAAAGTCAATTAAAATGGATTGGAGGAAGTAATACATTTATCGTTAATGGTATGATTGAATTTGCAATCGATTCAAATTAGTTGATATCACGAAGGTTTTGAAATTTGATTACTGGAAAAAAGTGGACCAATCTTCTATCGATGGATGTAGTCTTATACATAATTTATATGGTAACAAACTTCGTAATGTTTTTTGTCTTTAATTGTATGCGCGAATTTGTAATTAATTCAAGTTAGTTAATATCGCAAAGCTTGTGAATTTTAACTGTTTTAAAAAAAAATTGGAGAAATTTTCTAGGGATGTATGTAGTACATACATCGTTTATGTTATGAAATAATGTGATGTCTTGTTCACCAAATTATCTTGTCTAACAAGAAAGGAGATAGATTGTCTACGAAGTTACTAGATCACTCATTTACCAAGTATTACCATGTATTGTGTAACGACTCACCTGTGTCGGCCGCCCGAGGTTAGAATCATCCAAATCTTTGACACTGTAGCCACTAATTGATAGACGACTCAAAATTTAAAAGCATAATTTGCTCGATATAACCTAATAAAACAAAATACATCTAAAAAGTTAATGTTTTTAATAAATGATCCATCATGGTGTTTTCTAACCACAAAACACAACCTATACAATCGACCAAAGTATAAAATATCAACATAAAAACTCGGCCTCGAATCGAAATAACAAAAAAATAAAGGAATTCAACCAATAAAAACAACCATTAAGATCAGGAAGACGCATCGCTAATTCGCCACTCGTAGCTCTAAGTGCACGATCACTCTAATGTAACCCAAACTGCAAAGACCACCTCGTCAACCCGGGCACAAATAAATGCATCCCATAGCGACTGTGGTGTAACTGTGAAGCTTGTTTTCTAATACTTATCTCAAGAGGGAAAATTAACCCACACTCGCTAGTGTAATTAAAATAATTAATTTATGATAAAGCATAGATGTATTTAACATTATACAACGAAGGGGCATAATATATAAGTCATTAGTGAATTTATTATCAAAACGTATAAATTTATAAAATTAACTAAACATAAACATACTGATAAAGGACAATAAAAATGATAATCATACATTTCAAAGAAATCAATGACAATAATACCCAAATGAGTCAACGACTCTACTCTATCAACCAACACAATAAGACATCCCGACTAACCAACTAGACCATCCAACTCCACAACTCTGCCAACAACACTAGTACTACTCAAATCCACAACTACAACTCAATCAACTCAACGTTCGAGCCCACAACTAAACAGCTCAATCAACTCAACATTCGAACTCACCCCTAAACACTCAATCAACTCAGCATAAATCCGGATTTCTACAACGAATGCGCATATAATCAACCTCAACCTGCAAGGAGAAACTTATGTCCGTCGACATAAGCTAACAACGCCTGCAACGAGGCACGAGGCAAAATACCTTCACACTTATACCGAGGTATACATACCATCGGATAATACAACTCAACATACAACTCATATACAACTCGTCCTACACCAACTCAACCAACAAAACACTCTAAACATCCAAAATGACCAAACAGCCCGAAAACCACTTATCCTAATACGACTCAACTTCACCTCAAAACGCCAATGACTCACAAAACAACATACAAACCATATCCAACAGTAATTCATATTCAACCATAATCAACACAAAAATATACATATACATTCACAATTTCAGAATTAATTTACACCCGTGAGATAATTACTCACCTCGGCTAACAATAATAAATGCCTCATCTAGCTAATCCAAGTGCCGTTTCCCACGCTCCACGCCTAATCACAAATACCCAAAAATACAATTACTACTTACTACAATCATAACCCGTTTTAGTTTTTAACTATCCAACTTACAACAATTATTGTTATCAACTTAACAACTCTAGGTAGAAAATATTTATACTGCTTAAACAACTAATAAAACAAACGAATTCCAACCACCCCAACACAATAAATTTCGGCCCCCTCCCCCTACCCCAATTCCAACACTCTAAACAATTTTTAATCAATCCAACAATCAATTTCCCAACTAATTAATCTATTTCTAACAACCTTTAATCAAAAACCCAATTATTAATCAACTTACAAAAATCCTATCTCAACATCATTGGCCTCTCTTCCAATCAACATCAAAATCACAACTTATACTTCAAAAAAAACTATATTAAGGTCGATAACATCATAATACAATTTAATGAAATTTAAAAAAGTCAACAAAAATCAACTCTCAAATCAACACATTTCAACCCTAAAAAATCGATTATAATCACCTCAAATCACTTAATACAAGTTTAGATGAAACCTCTATACCATTTAAAGTCCCGAAACTCAAAGTCAACTCAAGTCAACAAAAATCAAACTTTGAAGATTGTCAACTATTTCTCAAAATGATTAGATTTGAAAATTAAAAAACAGACCTTTGATAATCAAGACAGAACAAGATTCCATCATGAAACGATAAAAACATCGGGGGGGGCTGGGAGGATAGTGGTTTCGCCTCAGAGACGAAAGGAAGAGAGTTGGACGATGACGAATAGTGGAAAGGAGGGACGTAGATATTTAGGAAATGTTAAGTCGCTTTGGTTCATGGTTTGAAAAACTCATTCAGTTTCTAACAACACAACTCGAACATACACTTATTTCTACCCAAACAATATTAAAATAATACTTATACGGAACGGGTTATTTCAATCTACCCACCTAATAAAAATTTCGTCCTCGAAATTTACTCAACTCAACTACCACGGAAGAAACACTTAATGCAACACGCAGACATACAACACATAAAATAAAACAACTACAACAACTAACCTCCTACATGAAAGTTACGTAACGCCTCATGTCATCCTCGCGCCCCACGTCGAATTTACGCTGGCTGATTCCTCCACAACATCTCACCAAGGCCACCACCTTTGTTTTTCAATTACCATTTCCTTACCGGCCAATAATCCCCACCGCTCTCAAAGGTAAGATCCTCCCTGTCTCCCACTCGGGTACCGAGCTAAGAATGTGAGATTCATCCGGAACATACTTCCTCAAGCAAGACACATGGAAGACATTATGAATTCTATCTAATCCCGGAGGCAACGCCAAACGATAAGCTACGGATCCCACTCTCGCCAAAATCTCAAACGGTCCGATGTAACGGGGACTCAACTTTCCTTTCCTTCCAAACCGCATTACCCCTTTCCATGGAGATATCCAACACCCGGGACACTAACTGGAAAGACAAGTCCACCCGGCGACCATCACGATTTTTTCGCCTCGCCCCGTGGCCGCCTTTTAAAGTGTCATTGCATCGTCGGGATCCTCTCCACCCACCTTTCAACTAACTCGGAACCATCAACCTTCTTCTCTCCCACTTCATTCCAAAGAACTGAGTTCATACTTTCTACCATATACCAAATGGTTCCATCTTGGATACTAGCGTGAAAAACTATTATTACAAAATCTCCAAGTAAACCTCGTGATCACGGTCAGCATAATCGACACTGAACCCCTAATGAATCTCACAACTGATCAACATAAATACCATGGCCTCCGGGTCCATCGCTTGACTTAATCGGGTAGCTTTTGAGCGTATCTCTCGACAATCTGTCCACGATCACCCAAATCCCATCATTCCGCCTCGACGATCTAGGAAGTCCAATAAGAAATCCATGGTGATATTCTCCCATGTCCATTCAGGAATCGGAAGTGGCTGCAACAAACCTGCAGGGTGTCTATGCTCAATCTTCACCTGCTGACAAACCAAACATCTCGCCACAAACTCTGCAATCTCTCTCTTCATCCCAGGCCACCAATAAACCAACCTCAAGTCCCAATACATCTTCGTGCTACCCGGATGCATGCTATAAGGAGCATTATGAGCCTCATCAAGAATCTCCTTCTTCAACTCCTCAGAATACGGTACAACCAACCTACCATTCATCCTCAATACACCACTATCATCAACCACTCTAAACTGATCTACCTCAATTCTTCACCTCAATGATATTCTCAGACTTTCATATTTCAATAAGCTCCAAGATACGATCAAAGAGTACAGTCAACCTTCACATGACAACACCACCATCATACTAACCTCAAGATGAACTACAAGCTGCTTTCATTTCTACTTTGTTTCGTCGCCTTCCATTCTCGACTGTGAGACCGCTACTACTTGCTTTCCCCCGCGATACTCGACAATACATCAGAAGGGTCGATAAACTCCATCCATCTCCTCCGCCTTAAATTCAGTCTCTCGCTGAGGTACTTCGTGATTTTATGATCGGTGTAACCGCATCTAATCCCATAGTTAATGCCTCCACAACTTCAACGCGAAAGACAATCGCCGGCCAACTCAAGATCGTAGGCCCGTAATTCCTCTAATAATTTTTCAACTCCGTCGAGAAGCTACAAGCCATCACTCTCCATTCCAGACTCAGTCAAAGGCCTAGTGCCATTTGTGAGCCCAAATTTCTTCTTCATTATATCAGATTATGTTGTCGGATAGTTGATTAGTCACCTGATGATGCCATTCAGAGGCCCATCAAGCTACAATCAAAGAAGGCCGTGAGACAGTTAAAAGTGTAGAGAATCTGTCCCTGGCTGATCTTTAATTTGTCCCACCTCCTGTGAAAACGAAGTGTTAATGAAATCTTGTCCACGCTGGTCCGAATATTTATGAAAAGCAAGACAATATGTGTTGTCGTAATAGGTTGATATTGGAAATTCTATCTCGATGGATACTAAGGGAATTGAGGATAAGCTGAAATGGAAAATTTTTGCCGCAAAATGTGTCACGATTGAGTGGTTGTATGAGGTTATCGATCATCTAGATGCATTGGAATATGTTTATATAAAAAATCGTATCGTGGAATTAAGTTTCATGAAGTACTCTATTAGTGGATATGAAGTTGGATTTAATGTAACCGGAAAGGCATTGGGATAAAAATGAATGATTGTAGTGATTGTCATTATGAAGTTGTAAGTTGCTTAAGTTGTGAATTGTTTCTCGAGAATAAAGTGGAAAAAATGAATGAAAATTTTGGGACTCGAGAAAGAAAAGATGTTTAGTAGTACTGCTAATAAAACATTGAGATCGATATATAGTGTTGAATAATTTATGAAATAAGGATCTTAACGGAATGGTGGTATATTATTTAAAGTCGATGATCAATAGGATTTTGGGAATTTCGTAACATGATTGAAATTAGGTTGAAACGATTTTCGTGGTCAAGAATGAGGGATTTGCGGCGATAACGTAATACGAATAAACGCTAAGCACGGAATGTAAATCCACGGGAAGCGTATGATATGCGGAGTATATGTTATGCCGTGTAGATACAAGGAGTTTTAATTGTGTATTTAATTGGAAGCGTGGAGAAAGTATGAAATTAAGATATAAATTTGTAATAATAGTTGAACATCAAAGATTTAATTAATTAATTGGCTGTTTCGAAGATTCTCATGAAAGACATTAGAAAGGAATGATGATTTCTTCGAAGATTCTGAGTATATTGTATGTAATTATATCTCATGAAGAAAGTTGATTCGGGGAAAATTTGAATTTTTGGTTGATGAAGCCGAGTGGAGTTATAAGAGTAATCTCTACAAATTATGGTTAAGCAGACGGAATATACGGTTGGGCATAAGTTAAAGGTTAAATGAATCAAAGGTACGGATTTGGTTTCTTCACAAGAATGAGGACTGCGACATTCAAGGCGATAAGAGGAGTAAATGTTTGATATTATAACGTTTTCAAGACAGTGATAATCAGCGGTGTTCGATTCAGCGTCGAGGATAAATTTTTCAAGCGACGAAATGGAGGTTATAAGCTTAAATTCTCAGAATTATAAGATTATTTGGAAATAATCACTGGAGGAGGTTGGACTTTCAATAAGAAAGAAAATTAGTGGGAATTAGTAACGGAATATCAATGAATTGATCACCCTTATGCTAAATATATTAACGATCGGTCGTAAATGGAAATCGTTGTTGTTTAAGGATGATGACGAACTAATGATGGCAGGATGCTGCTAATGTTAGTTCTAAGGATTTGAATTAATGGATCAACAGTGATGAAGGTTGACAACTCTAAGTGGACAATGGAGTATTAATGTCGCTGTAGAATATACATGTCGCACCTATAATCTCAGAGCATAGCTATGGAACGAGCTCATCACGGGGCATAACGGCATCTTGTGAGTTTCAGGTGTATCGCGACTCGAGAATAATTGGTATCATGAGGAAGAGAGTAGGTCAAGCTGACCGCATAACCTGTGAGGATACACCGGAAAAAATTTATACTCATGATTCTAGATGATGGAATTTGTAACGCTTAATAAGTGATAATAATCGAATCGTTACTTAGTAGATTTACAAGTTTTCCCCGTAAGGTCGAATCAAGCATGTGAAGTGTACAAGGTTTATGTGGAGCAATTATAAGATTTTGTGATTTTGTAATGGTCATGAGACGCGAAGTCAAGATGTTAAACGGCCGTTTGTGGTCAAGTAATGATAATGCGAGGTCAGATGTCAATTAGAATACAACAAAGGGAATTCATGAATTCAAGGGCGAATAAAGCATGTTATGTGTCGATCCCGTATAAAGATCTTATTGAACGTAGTGATTCAAATGATGAGGATGGTACATCGATTGGTGTGTAGCACCCGAGTTAACAAAGATGATAATTTAACCAAGAGGAAAGTTGCTCACGGTAATACTAACTTCCAAGCCAAGGTTAGGGACGACACCACCTAAGCTATCAAGAAATGTCAATTCTAATATCGTTGAAACGAGACTAAGTGAAAGGAAAAATGACTCGATGAACGCATTTAAGAACTTTGAGGAAGAATGGAACTTGATATGACTACAACTAGAAATAACTTTCTCCGATATAACAATAGCTGAACGGCATCAAGTGAATACTATAATATAGCTAAGTGAACAGGAACGAGGATTCATAAAGTACTATAATGAGAACGAGGTCTAGCATCGTGAGAAGTCAAATAAGTAATGTCTAACTATTTTGGGTAGAAGCACGTTAACAATACTTGCTGGTATGAAAGTTCAAACGATAAAATACGCCAAGAGGAATATGGTAGATTGAAATTTTCACTAGACTAAACCCAGACACCGGAGCGAGATTACGCGAAAAGTATATCAATAATTCATTGCTTACACAAGTTGTTAGGATAAGTGGGTTATCAAGTAGGCGTTAATGATCGGGTTGCCATTGTGCGACGGATGACATATATATACACATGTTGTTGGAATTATCATGTGGCACTCCTTGGATGTTGATAAATCGTAGTAAGCCTCGAGATATATGATGTTAATGAACCAGGATATATGCTATGTTGAAATCGAGATAACGATAGCTTACGGTTAAGATATTAGCGGTAATGGCTGCCGAGTATAAATAAATGACAGCGCAGTGGGAAAACATTTGATATCAATCTTGGCTACGATGATGAAATCAAATGACGGTACGAGAACGGTAAATGAACGAGTATGAAGTTGTATGGTGATAATGTATTGACGAAAGGCGATGCGACGCTATATACATACCGCGTACTAATACGCGTAGTTTGTTAAGGTGATACGACTATACTACAAGGGTGTTTTAAAAAGATATTATGCGGGAGTATTAAGGAACGATGGGTATTGAGGCATACATTAGTTGTAATGGGAAACCTGCGTATTTATCGTATAATGGACGCCAAGATGTTAGTAATAAATAATTTGATTGAAGTGTTTTTATAAGAGAATTTATCAGACATTAATGAATCTATAGTCAATAATCTAGCCGATATGATGACACGAATTATGAGCAGATACGGCTGATATCGGTGATATGGATATTGAGTTTGAGTGGTATTATTGATGGTTGATTATGATATCAATGATTGTATAATATCAGCCGCACAAAGAATATTTAGGTTATGCTATAATGTATTTACGAGGTAGTACGCGATCTCTGAGGTCAATGACTATGTTAGAGAATGTGATCAGCGAAAGATGTCATGATATTCGCACAAAGAGCATATTGAAGGCGAGTCGGGGACGATAAGAAAAATCGGTATTAAGTAAATTTCGAGGACGAAATTTTAGTAAGGTGGGTAGAATTTAAATAACCCATTCCTTACCAATATTATGTCGATAGTATATAAGTTTCTCGTGGAGTATTTTGGGGTGAAATTAAAATTTAAGCGAGAAGGGAGAATTCAACAAATCGGGTCGGTTGGTGGTATATTTCGATTTGTAAGGGACCCGGAGATACAGATATAATTCTCGATGTATCGAGACTAGTATTATATGAGTAGTAGTTTGCGTCATGAAAATTTTACATTCGGGAATCGCTTCTCGTATTTAAGCACGGAAAGTGGAGAAATAAAACCGCAAACCAAACGGGCCTACACCATCCTTAATATCCTCTACTCTAATCCCACCACTAATTCATCATTCTTATCCAGCCAAACACCCATTTCCTTCTCGTGATGTAATTTAAAGTTCCCTCTCTTCCCTCCCCTTGAATTTTTTCCATTTCTCCTTCATCGATTGCCGCATAAACTCAAGGACAAAGTTGTGATTTCTCACCATCCTCATCATATTTAGGTAAGTGAAAGATCAAATCTTTTGAGTATTTTTGAGTTTGAGAGGTTGGACCTTTAGTTGATCTTTTGCTCATTTGATAAACTTAAAATATGTTATGTAGTCTTCCATATAGTTGTTTAAGTTAAAGTAGGAATGTTTTCAGTATTTTCATGAACTCGAGATGTTGACTTTTAGGTCGATTTTGGTCGACTTCGAAGTTTTCATGATATAACAGAGATAGAAGTTATCACCTAAGTTAGATTATGGATAGGAAGTGATAATGATTGATCTCGGTTTAAATTTGAATAGGTTATGTTGACTTTTGTTGACTTTTTTGAGGAAATTGTGGAATTTGTAAAAGTGGTGCCGTTGGAATTTAATATAGTTGTTTTATATAATTTGATGTTTCGAGGTTGGTCATAGAGATATTGTGTTAGGTTATTCCAAAGCCGAGTAGTAATTGCTTTAACCAGCGTTGATTATAAATGGTTACTTAGTTGGCGATTGATTGTCGATTGATTGAAATGTGACTAACGTGTTAATGCTGGGACAATAAAGTGACTTAATTTAATATCGAGAGTTGCGAAGCTCAATCAATGTAGTTAAGTTGGAATTTTAGAAGTATATACTAATTTCTTGGGGGATGTGGATGATTAATAAAGGTTAAATTGAGTTTGCGACGTGGCAACACTCTGGGGATTATATACAAGTAAGAGAGGTTATTCTAATGGGATGTGTTATAATGTATAATTTCTTTGAATGAGTCGAGCTCGACCTAGCACGCCGGATCTTCTGCAGTTAAGATATCGCTTTTGGGCTCGAAAGTAGTACAAATCTCACGACGGGGACCTTTCATATATAATATGTTATATATTTTGCATGGGTTTTCTTGGGACTATTTTGATATACGTATCATATGGACTTTGATTGATATTACGAGATAATTATGATTATGAGTTATAGCTACGAGATAATTGAGATTATGATTGATATTATTTGTAAATTCGATTTATGATTCATATGACGTAAATAATTGAGATTATGATGTATATTATGAGATAATTGAGATTATGATTTTGTACATGCAGAGAAGTGAATATGACTATGTTATGGATCAGGTGTGGTCAGCGCTGATGTTTGTAATGCGCAGCATGCGCTTGACCGCCATGTTATTTACGGAGCGCGCGACTCGACCGGTGTCAAGCGCGCAGACATTATGTGGCAAATGCATTCGGGAGGTTCAAAGCTAAGGCTTTATTATCAGGCGAGTTCGGTCAGGGAGGATTGAAAGGAGGCCTCATCCGACATGTGGAGGCGATTCCTCATACGTGATTATTCGAGAGGCGGATTCTCATGCTGTATTATTTGGAGGCGGCCATATGTATTATTTGGCAGAGCGTATTCTCATTTGATGACTTTGTGTGCCGAGACTGCTTCCTTTAAAATGAAAAATGCATCAAGGATTCGCTATAAAGTGTTACGTGATATCGTATTTAGAGAACCTACTGCGGATTTGTGAATGTTATTTATTGTGTGGCCCGTTAATGTATACATGCATATGTTATATATATAAGTATGAATATACGTGACGGGATCAAGTCCATGGTATTTGTATTCACTACCTTAATAGCCGACTCCCTATTCTACAAGGCTTATGCCTAGGTTTCAAGTTCGCATCGATAGGTCATGGATCGAAGATCAGAGCGAGGCGACAAGTGGCATGTAAGATCCTCACGCCCTTTCTCTTGTTATCTTTTCTACATTCAAACTTGTATATTCGTGAGGTCGGTAATACGTTGTATCAGGGAGATTATGAAAGCGTATCAGATGGTTTTATTTTTCAGCCAGTAAGCTTCATGGTGATACGTTTCGTATGATGTATTGTTAGTTCACTACGATGGACAAAAGTGTATTTTATTATTAATGTTAAATGAAGTCTTTTATGTTGTCATCCATCGACGGTGACTCAAGTGGCATGTGATTGTTGAGATGACCTTAACCTCAGGGCGGCTGAGCTGCTAGTATGGTCGTTAAGTACGCAAGACCGAAATGTATGATGTTAATAATGAACTTAAGCGTATATATTCGCTATGGTGAAGTTGACATAAAGGATAGCTTCAAGGATTGTACGTGAATGGTAAATGAATATATACATTGTGATGATGATAATGTATTGACGAGTGGCGATGTAATGTAGTAAATGTATATAAGGAGGTAGATTTGTTAAGGAGGATAAGACTATACTACGAAGAGGTATTTTAAAGGATATATATGTGGGAGCATTACGAAATGGTGGGGTTATTGGTGGTGTATTATACGCTAGTTGTACGTTGGGAAACTTTGGGTATTTACTATATTCGGATTTCATGATAATCGCAGAATGGAAAATTTGATGAAATAAGCTTTGATAAGAGAATTTATTTGCACATTGTGAATCATAGTCAATAACAAGGTAATATGATGATAATTTAATTATGAGCGAATATGGCCGGGAGTATCGGGTGATATGGATATCGACAACATGATAAAATATGAGTCGATGGTCAGAGGCGCATTACGAGATACGGTAGGACGATATCGAGTTGGCCGCCATGACGGTGACGATTATGATACCATTAGATTGTGTAATATCCAAATAAGTAGTTAGCAATATCTCGTGGCAATGCTATTTAATGTATTTACGAGGTAGTACGCGATCTTTGAAGTCAATGACTATGTCGGGAGAACGTGATCAAGGACAAGATGTCCCCGATATTCGCACAAGAGCATATCAGCGCGAAATTGTACTCCATAAGAAAAATCGGTTTTGGGTAAATTTCGAGGACCTAAATTTATGGCGTGGTTGTAATGAAAACAACCCTTTCCTTACCAATATTATGTTTATAGTATATAAGTTTCTGAGTATTTCAGCGAATTAAAAATTTCAAGTCAGTGAGCCGAGAATTCAACAAATCGGTCGGTCAGTATATTTCGCTTGTGCGGACCCGAGATAGTATAAATAATTTTAACACGATATATCGACGACGAGTAGTAGTTTAATTCTCGATATATCTGTATTTAGATAAGATAAATAATTTCTAATAAAATCGATGTTCCTCGAGACTAGTATTATATAAGTAGTTTATGTCATGGAAAACTTTACATTTGAATCTGCTTTCATTGAGATTTACACGGAAAGTGGAGAAATTAACCGAACCAAACGGCTTAGTCGGTCCTTAAATATCTTACCATCCTTATCTTCTTCATTATCCAACACACAAACTCATCCCCTTTCAACCCCTTCGGGCCGAATCTCACTCTTTCTCCCCTTGAAAAATTTTTTCTTCCATTTCTTACAATTTTCAGGGCTCAAGACAATAAAAGTTGATTTTCATCTTCCCCTCATCCTCCCTTTCTACGAAACAAGGTAAGAAATCTTGAATCTTTGGGATATTTCATCGCTTTGAAATGTTTGATTTTGGCTGACTTCGAGGAATCAGTTTGTGCGTCAGACGTTATGTATATTTCAGCGTATTAAGTGATTGGAGGTAATTATAATCGATTTTGGGGGTTGAATCGTGGTTGATTGGGGTTAGTTGTTTTCATAGAAAATAAATTTAATATAGTTGTTTAGAGTATAATTTGGATATTTCGGTGTCGACGTATGAGGATATCATTGAAAGTTAGGTTATTCCAAGTCGAGTAGTAATTGGGCTTTTTGAACTAAAGGTTGATTATAATGTGTTAATTAGTTGGTGATTTATCGTTGATTGATTGAATGCGACTAACGTGGTTATCATTGGGATAATAAAAAGTTACTTAATTCTAATATCGGGAGCTAGCTTAAGCTCAGAATTGAAATCGAAGTTGTTGGAATTTTAGAAGTGTATACCACCCTCGATGTGGATGATTACTAAAAGGTTAAATTGAATTGTCGACGTGGTATAATAATCGGGGTTTAAATAGATGTTACAGAGGTTATTCTACGGAATGTGTTATAATGTATAACTTCTTTGAATAAGAGTTGAGCTCCTCGACTCAAAGACGAGGTGTACAACCCGTTACGGGAAAAAAAATTTAATTTTTCTGGGCCAAGGGACCCCGGATAGTATAATTAATTTCGATGATAATATTATTTCGTGAAAATTTTTTCACGAATTACATTTATAATTTAGTAGTGTTTTCCAGTGGAAGAATTTTATCTTTGAAATCGGGTTCGTGGAGATTTAGGTATGATAAAATGAGAATTAACCTAAACCGAATCTCAGACCTCGAGGTTTTTTTAAAATATCTTGCACGCTATCTTCCACATCATCACAACACTTCATCATCTTCATTTTTTCTTGTTTTGGCCGAAATTTATCCCTCCACCTTAAAAAAAAATTTCATGTTTCCATTTCTCTCTTCGATTGTCGCCAAACTAAGATCGTCAGAATATCTTTTCCCATCATTCTTCGAAAGTTAAGGTAAGAAATTTTAAGTCTTTTCAGATATTTCTTTGGTTTTTGACATAGCTGACTTTTCCATAATTGAATTTTATTAGATAAATTTTAGTTGGTTATGGGTTCTCGCGACGATATAACCGATTTAATTCGGTGATTTAGAGATCGTTGAGGACGCATGTCGAGTTGACTTTTAGGTTTTCGGTTGACTTTTTACGTGATATTTTTATAAGAATTTAAATGCGGTAGGAGGTTATATTGGGACCTTATTATAGTTGTCATGGGATGCTCAACGTGATTTAAAATCGATTAGCCGATTGATGGCCGAAAAGTGTTAATTCCAATTAAGTATAATTGATATTTCTGAGTATAGGTTGCTAATTATGACCCGCCGATTAATTAAAATGACTTATAAGTTGATTAGTAATGCATTAAGTAATAAGATGAAATTTTAGCGGGATCGATTGGTCAGGTCCTACGGGATTATAATTCGATAGCTTTATCCGTCAAAGTTGGGGATCATAGAGATAGTTCTCCCAAGAGTCAATATGTATCTTCCAACGCCGGTATAGTAATAGGTCTTGATTATAATTTCGGTGTCATGAAGCGCTGAACGTGAAAAGGGCGCTAATTGATTGTCTTTCACGGTTTTACAGTAGCTACAGAAAGTAGTACTTATCTCTACTCGTGTTACTTTACGTGCATTTACCTTGATTTCAGATATACATGTTATCAGGTTATGATTATGAGAATGGATATACATGTAATTGTTGTGTTAGCGCGATTGTGTTTCGTATGGCCAAGATCAAGGTTGGAGGTAAGTAACAATTTTGAACTCCCAACTTATATTTCGACCATGTATTTCACGATTATTATATTATGTGGCCTTGTCGCACTATTGTATCGCTTGTGGCCTTGTCGGCACTTTTGATATGTTTGGTGCCTTGTCGGGCGATTTGATTGATTTACGATCAGGATGTTTTATTTGTGTCAGAATACTATTTTTGAGTATAGTAGTTGTTTGCTATGAATGAAGCCTGAGGCTCAGTATCGTACACCCTACAAATTGGGATTAATGTGGACAAAGCGACTCTCCTCAGAGGATACGTGACACTATCGGGCCTTATACTTAGCGAGGCGTGTGTGCCTTATTCTTAGTGTAAGCTGCCAGCGCTCTTATATCAGGCGTATAAGTGTCAGAACGACTGCCCAGTCGGCCGCTCGAGGTTAAGGTCTTCAACAACCTGCATACCGTAGTCACCGAATACTCGATGACAACATAAAACCATCATTTGACATTAATAATAATAAAAATACACTTTTGTCCATCGTGCGAACTAACAACATGTCACAAATTCAATCTTAATGATACAACTCAAAGATACACAAGAATCCATAAAAATACAACATAGAAACTACAACTAGACCCTTTAATGAAATACAAGAAAACAAGTCTTAACATACAAATCGACAACAACAGGAAATGACCGATGAGGAATCTTTATGCCACCACCGCCTCATCTATGATCTTCAATCAGCACTTATCAATGCAGCTCTTCTCGACAACCTCAAATGACAATCCTCTTAGAATCTGTATAAACGCCCGCCCATAGAGAATGTGGAGTCGCCTATTGCCCTGAAATAATACAAATACATGTATTTCGATCTCATCACATATATTCATACTTATATATATATAACATATGTTTACATTAACTGTGCTACACACAAATAATTGTTCACAAATCACACAGAGTTCTCTTACACGATATCACATAACATTTTAAACCGTCACCAATGCATATTCATTTATGAAAACAATCTCAAAGACACAAAGTCATCAACGAGAATCCACCCTCCACAAATAATACACATACGAGGAATCCACCTCCAAATAATACACATACGAGGAATCCACCTCCACACCGATGAGGCCTCCACCTCCATCCTCCCAACCGAGGCTACACCCCTCACCGTGCATATCATTAATCAAACCTCCCGAATCCACTCCGGCTACCCACAATACGCACAATTCACACCAAACCTCCTGCCTGGTTACCACCTGCCTCAGTAACACACAAAGCAATCAAACACACACAACCACACACAAAGACACGTACCACACAAAATCTCATAACATGAAACATGTTCACAACTATCCCATGATATAAATCATAATCACTACTATCTCATGATATGAATCATAGTCTCAATTATCTCATAATATAACTCAGAATCTCAATTATTTCATAATATAAATCATAAATCACAATTTCCACATAATATCAGTCATAGTCACACAATACACATATCAGAATAATCCCAAGATATCACATGTAATATACACAACATAATATATATGAAAGGTCCCCCATCGTGAGATTTGTACTCACCTCAAGCCCAAAAGTAAAGAATAACGACTCTAAAGTGGGCCCTCGCGGCTGGGGATCCAAAGCTCAACTCCTATTCAAAGAAATTATACATTATAACACACCAGAGAATAACCCTCTCTCAAGATCTATATAAACTCCGAGTCTCATACCACGCCTCACGACTAAATTTACAACTCTTAGCAAATCATCCTATCCCCAAGATCGGGTATACACTTTTAACATTCCAACATAACTACATTCTCAATATTCGGTCATTACCTTATTACCCCAACAATAACACTTTAAGCACATTCTAATCAATCCAACAATCAATTGGCAACTAATTAATCCATTAAATACAACGTCCAATTCAATCACGAAAGGCTACACGAACTTTCCCCAACTTTCTCAACCAAATCTCCACCTATCCATATCCAAATAATTTTATACCCAAAACAACCATATTGGAAGTCCTCTAACCTCATATTATAATTTAAAGTTAATTTAAGAAAAGTCAACAAAAGTCAACCTCAACTTATTAATTCACTTCCTAACCTCAATAATCACTCAAAATCACCGCTAATCCCCTCACCGATACTCAGATAACATTTCTATACCATAATCAATCCAAGATCTAAAAGTCAACAAAATTTAACAAAAGTCAACTCTTTAAAAACTCAAGAAATATCCCAAAAGATTCGATCTTACTTACCTAGATGTGATGAGGATTTATTTAGGAGTAAGAGAATCCAAAACTTTGTTCTTGGAGTTTAAGCCGCACCCATGGTAAATGGAAGAAAATTTGAGTGTAGAACTTTAATCGCCAAGGAGGCGGAGAGATGACGGTGTACGTGTTTGGATAACGATGAAGCTAAGATAATGATAAGGAGATTTTTTAAGATGACTTAAGGCCCCGTTTGGTTCGGTTTATTTCTCCACTTTTCATACTTAAATTTCAATGAAACCGATTCCAAATGTAAAGTTTTCCATGACATAAACTACTACTCATATAATACTAGTCTCGGTACATCGATTTTATTCCGAAATCATTTATACTATCTCCGGGTCCCACCACAAACCGAAATATACCACCAACCGACCGTTTTGTTAAATTCTCCACTACTCAACTTCGAAATTTTAAATTTCACCCCGAAATACTCCACCGAGAAACTTATATACTATCAACATACATCGTAAGTGAACGGTTACTCTTGCTTGGTGCCTTATAATCGGTATAAGCGCGCCTTTATACTTAGCGTATAAGAGCGCGCCTTTGTACTTAGTGTAATGAGCTGCTGGGTTTTGGCCTTATACCATGGGTGAGATAAGTGCCAAAGCGATTATCGATTAGTCCATTCCTGTGTAGACTTGATCGGCATAAGCATTAGAGGTTGATATATCAAAGGGAAGCATGGAGATATGAGGCTCATGACTTTGGGATTACGATGCTGCGGACTGATTAGATAGTCCCCGGATATATGTGTATCATCTCATGTGTGGCTATCATTATTTACTATCTCGCTCCGTGACAAGGAAGTTCACCCCTGCTAAGTTTCACTAAGCTTCATGCCACCTCTTTTCGCATCGACGGTATTTATTTAAGGGCCGTGCCGACAAAGGCAACTGAGCCAAGAGGTCGTTGAGAGTTTTGTCTCGAAAGCGGCTAAAGTGCAGATCAAGCAAGTGCAGAGATCCTCACACCGATTTTTTGATGCTGGTCAACCTGCTTTTAATCGTTGTATTTCCTTTGAAACTTTAGCCTTGTCGGCCGTTGTCATTTTGTATTCCGGATACAGATATCATCTTTTTAGCCTCGCCGGCATTACTTTATTTTGGGATATGCTGTGTATATATTTATGGGCCTGCTGCTTCAATATCACCACTGGATATAAATTTTAAAAAACCTGCTTGACGTAAACTTAATTGTGATCACATTGATGAAACGAACTGGTGGTTTTAAACCGAGTAGTCCATCGGTTTGGTGACTCGTGTTCGATTTTAATGACTCTCACTGTATGTCACCTTAGACGGGTCGTTACACGAGATCCGCCTGTGAGTTAAGATTACTACTAGCTCGAGGCGTACAAATCTCACGACGGGGACCTTCATATATTATGTTATATATTTTGCATGTGTTGGTCTGGGACTATTCTAATATGCGATCAGGTGACTCATGATCGATATTATGTGGAAATTGTAGATTATGACCCAAGGATGAAAAAATTGAGATTTCGATCGATATTATGAGATAATTGTGATTATGATTTATATTATGGGATAGTTGTGACTATGATTCATGCTACGAGATTGTGTGTGGCCAGCGCGCCAGCGTATCGTGTGCATATGTTTTTGATCGCTTTGTGTTATTTACTGAAATAAAAATGACTCGAACGGAGGTTCAAGGCCAGGCATATCAAGGTGGTAGCCCCTAATGGATTCGGAGGCTCAGCGATATGCACATCGAGGGTGTAGCCTCGGCCGGGGAGGATGGAGCGGAGGCCTCATCTAATTATTTTGAGGTGGACTCTCATATGTGTATTATTCGAGGCGGACTCTATGTGTATTATTTGGAGGCGGATTCTCATCTATTTACTATTTGTGGAGGTGGATTCCTCATTTGATGACTTTGATTATCTGTGTGTGGAGACAATTTCCTTAAATGAATATGTATATTTATGATTATAAGCTCATGTGTATAGTATTATGTAACATCGTATAAAGAGGATTCATGTGAGTCGCACTGCTATTCACATGTATGTGGTTAATGATATGCATATGTTATATATATAAGTATGAATATATGTAATGAGATCAAGTCTGGTGGTATTTGTATTCACTCAGCCTATTGAATGAGTCCCTATTCTCTATGGGCGATGGCGCCCAGTTTCAAGCCGCATCGATAGGTCAGTTGATCAAGATCAGAAAGTGAAAGACAGCCGTATAGAAAAATCCCTCACCGCCCTTTTCCTCTTTTTAGTTTTCAGCATTCAAACTCAGACACAGAGGTCGTGGTAATATGTTGTATCAGGGAGGATTATGTGTGTATTGTATGGTTATACTGATGAAGTTTCGCTAGCGACACGCTGTGCGACGATTTTCGTTAGTTCACCACCTATGACAAAAGTGTATTATTATTATTAATGAAGCCCTTTTATGTTGTCATCCATCGATCTACCGTGTACGTGTTGTCGATGACCTTTTAACTCGTGGCGACCGAATTGGGCGGGTCAGCATACGTTAATCCTCCGTCAATAATACTGGTCGTGATATTTTTTTTGTGTTCCTATGGAAGCGGACCTGAGACTTATTAAGCAAAGTATATGCTTAATTTGTGTATACTATTAGATTTTTATATTTATGAGTCCAGAAGATAATTATCAAATATCTATATCTCGAAGATTCATCGGTAATTAATGTGATAGATTTTAGAATGCAATCCTAAAGACTTAGCTGGTGAAAATATTTATTTTCCAGTGTTTATACTCACAATCAGTCTAGAAGACTTCGTCAAATGTTATTAATACCTTAGTCTCGGCAACCAAGGGACGGCTGCATTAGTGGGCGTTGAACGGTCCTTGTCTTTGACCACTTGTTTCGAATTATTTTTGATTTTCTGGCCCTAGTCTTAGCAAACTCTTTGTTTGAGGTACATTAGTGGGTGCAGAAAATATTTCCTCGCTTTACTTTCCAACACTCTTCTTTGGTGTTTCGACCATTAGTATACTAATTTTGTATATTACTTATTATTAGAACGAGTCCTAAGAGGGACCGAAAAAGTCTCTGTTAATCCATTTTGTTTTATGTGTTGTTGGAATTAATTGAATTACCATCTGAAGTCAAGACAATTTTTAACACGTTCGGGATTCATTGAATTGTCATCGGTCGACCCGACACATTTCTAGTCTATATTAATCCCCATCGGGATTCATTGAATCACTATCGGGTTCATTAAATGTATTCATATGTCAAGAAGTCATGTATTTTGAGTCCCGAAGACTATTTCAAAAGACTTGTGGATAATATTTATAGAGGATCTAAACTTCGATTGTGAAAAAGGGGTGGTGCCACATTCGTGGATGCCCTTGGATCATTCTTCCGACTCTGTTTCATATAATAGTTTACTCTCTAGCTAAGTCGGTGATGTTTTGGAGTTAATTCATAAACGGAAATTACATATCTTTATTCAAGGTATCGGTGAGGTCGAAAGAGATTTACGTATGCCAAAAGATTTGTCAAACCAAATATTGGTGAATCGTGAGAACTTTTATTATTTGACACGACCGGGTTAGACCATCCCGGATCAATTACTTATTTAAAGAATAATTGAAAATTTAATTGAAACTCATTTAACCTTATCAAGAGTCAATAAACGAGTTTGAATAATTTATGCGAAGCCTACGGTAAACTCTCGCCGACTATCATGGGTCATGTTGAACTACATGTAATAACCCAATTGATCATTGTAAAATGTTACACTAGAAGTAGCGACACTCGTACGCGTCAGGCCAAATTATTCTACAACTCTCCCAATATAGTTGGTTTGGTTAGAAACCAAATATTTTACCCTCTAATTTTATGTGCATCATATATTTTGAATAGCATGCACAAATGATGATTTTTTTTAAATGTCTATTATACCCAAAAGGTACGCATATCTACATATTTGAAACGGAAATTGAAACCAATTTATCAAGTAATTATTTATTGTGATATATCAATATTTTAACATCGGCGAGAATAAGATAGAACTAAAATTAATATATCTTGAAATGAAATATCCCTATGGTATATGATCCTCAAGATGAATAAATATGAACTCGAAGTTCAAGAGATAACACAAACAGTTCAAAGGATAATATGAACTAGAAGTTCACTACCAAATAAATTTCTAATCTCAAGATGATAATGATATATACCAATTGTTAACACTCAAATTAGAGTAAAAGTGAATCTCTCGGATGAACTATCAGAATAAATAGTTCCACCATTAAAGATATGACATTGAAAATAGTCTATAAAATGATCACCTCCAGAAGAGTAGATGAATAATATATCTCATGAATAAGCTAAATATATAAAAAATGTCTAGAAGACATCTACATAATAAAATTCATGAATATAAGAGATCTCGCTATCATGCCAGAACGACCGCCCAGCAAGTCCCCCCAAGCCGACCGCCATCAAACCTGTATAATCGTAGCTTCTACCAACGGTTTTTTGATAACAATTAAAACGACTCATTTAACATCATAAAGAAACAATACAACTCGCCCATCTACGAACTAACCAACAATACACAATCGAAAGGTAATAATACAAGTACAATATCAAACTACTTGCTTTACCACACGAGTCAACAATAATTATTACATACAACGTAAACTTCAAGAAGATAAAAGTATACCTGCTGGTGTCTTCAAGCCACTCATCGCCATCTGCGGTACGCAGCCTACCGGCCAACGTGATCTCCCTAGCTATTCCGCAACAACCTAGTATAAAACGCGCCCATGTGAAAATAGGGAGTCACTAAAAGACGAGTGAAAAATAAATATCACGTAAGTTGAATCTACTCCGATCAGACGACAAGAATAATTTAAATAGTCTTTTATCTATTTAAAGACTGTATACCCCAAGAGTATTATTTTAGGTGTTACTTCACAAAATAAATCTTACTTCTAATCCACTTTCCGACTAACCCCACAAAACCCACACCACATCGCAACTTCCTCACAATGACGCCTTAACCACAAGAGATATCTTCCTATTTGTTATCTTTCGTAAGTATGGCTAATTTCCGATATAATATCCAACTCAACATACGACAACCCAAACCTATATCTCAACATTTCATCACTCAAGCATACACCCCTCAACTACTTATCTTTAGTTCACCCTACAGTGCTACTCCCTATTTTCGTCATACATCTCCTATGACATCTAAACGTTCCTCGTAAGGCCCTCTAAGTCGTTTCTTTTTCTTAATATAACTGAGCAAAATATGTCTTAAATCAAGATAACCTAAGTACGGAATTATCTCCCCAAATTCTCCATTTAGTATAATGGAACTTATGTAAATTGAACGGTATCGCCGCGCTGGGACGTAACTTATATTCTAGCATTATCAATCCAGCTTTTCTCCCATATATAAAATATCATCATCATCGATGATTAGCATAAATCCCGGTTTATAAGTCTGTATCTAATATTCTCATTCCAAAGATATCTCATCCATTAACCACTTTACATATATATAACATGTCTATAAAAAGAGCTTCAAGAACGCCTAAGAAGCTAAACCGAGTAAATACCGTATCCGTAGAATACAAAATAATAGTTGGGTCAACAAAAGTCTGAAAATGAAGTACAACCATCAAAGCATTATTGACAACACAACAACGAGATTGTGAATAGATATCGTAGTCAAATATGACTAAAAAATACATATATATACGTGACTACTTAATAATAAAGTCATACACATAATTCTACGTGTCACCCTGCACATAACACCAAAGATATAATAGAGGGTTCCAAGAAGCACACAATTCTAGAAGGAAATCAAGACTCAACAACGACTATACCTTAATCATCAATCACTCATCAACTAGATACCATCCGGATTCTAACTCGAAGCACATAAGCTCAACCATCGATCTACAACGCCTTATACCGAAGTATAAAGTCGATAACCAACGCCGTGATAATCAAGTATAAAGTCGATAAACAACCATCTTATACCTCGATTTATGTTCGATACACAACGCCTATACCGACAAATAAAAGTTTCGGATATTACAACGCCTTATACCGCCGTATAAAGTCGGGAGCATAATAACACTTTATACCGACGTAAAGCTCGATACACAACGCCTTATACCGCCGTGAGTAAAGTTGATACACACGCTTTATACTCGCCAGAGGCTGAGCATACAACGCTTTATACCGACGTATAAAGCTGAGTACATAATGTTTTATACTGACGAGTAAAATCGGAGTACACAACGCTTAAAGAGTTACTCTAACCTATAACTATCCTACTTGGGGGTCATATCTCAATACTTCAAGCTACTCAAGCATATATAACTTCTAACTATTCACCTCTCAATAACCATCTACTCTACTCCCAAACAATATCCAATACGCCTAAAACATCTCACAATCGTAAGTCAAACAAAATCGCCGACAAGGCCACGTAAATACATGTCACGACATGAAAACAACAAAGGCCGATGTGCGCCACGTAAATCAAAATATGCTCGGGAGTCTGCCATCACTTACCTCAAGCCGCCTTCAATGCCGCATCAGAAATACATAACCATATTATGGCTCACACATAATCGCATAAATCCATTACATATACCATTCTCACATAACTCCATATCACAAGACACGTGACCATTCATACATAATTATATTGGCTGACACTGCATAATCCATTCACACATAATTATATTACAAAAGACATGTACAATTCATTCACACATAATTATATTTAAAGACACGCATCTATTCACACATAATTATATTACAAAGACATGTATATCATTTAAAGTAAGTACATAAGGTAATACACGCGAGATAAGATTCACTAGTTATCACAAAAGTCTCACGAAGAACGGTAATTAACGTGCTCCCCTTCCCGCGGTCAAGTGCCTAACAAATTCCGTAAAGTATACTGTGAACTAATATCAAGAATTACGCTCTAGAATAAACATTACCAACTCTAATCGGAATAATTCTAAACAGTTTTAACATGACGGATAACTATCGAATTATAATCCCATCGGACACAACCAAATCGATCCCCCGCTAAAATTCCATCTTATTACTTTATCATTACAAATCAACTTATAAGTCATTCTAGTTAATCAGCAGGTCCCTAATTAACAATCTATACTCCAAAATATCAATTACAACTCAACTTGAAATTAACACTTTTTCAACCTTATTCCCTTTAATCAATTTTAAATCACCAATCACAATAACTATAATAAAAGTCCCAATTAAACTCCCTACACATTTAAAGTCTTATAAAATATCACCCCAAAAAGTCAACCCAAACCTAGAAAAAGTCAACTCAATTCATAACATCCTCAAACAACCTCTAAATCAGCGAATTCATCACTTATATACATCATGTAACCCTTAACCAACTAAGACCATCATAAAATTAAATTATGGAAAAGTCAATTCAAAGTCAACTATGTCAAAACCCAAGAAATATCCTTCAAAAGACTTGAACTTTCATACCTTTAACCCAAGAGAAGGACGGGGAGAACGATATTCTACAAACGCATCTCGAAGCCTGGAAATGACAACAAGGTAGAAATGGAAGAAGAAATTTTCGGGCGGGAGGGCGTGAATCTCTGTTTTCAAGGCTAAGATGGAGGAAGATATTTGTTGTGTTTTAGTTTGATAAGGACGGCGCGATACCTAGCCCTTAAGTCACGAAAAATCGCATGCGAGTTCGCGGTTCGGAATCACGCTAATCGAAAGTTATCGAACAACTTAACGATCTAACTTAACTCGAATTATCCCTGCCATTACTAAATTATAAATATAACACGGCTCAAATAATCACAAAAAATATTATCATCAAATTCTTTATACTATCACCTGTCCCACCGCAAACCGGTAAAATTTTAATTTTTTTTCAACGTACGGTTATTACATCATGAACATGGGGAAACAAAACAAAAAAGATTGTCGACAATAAATATTGTGACATACAATGAAGAGTTCTCTATATCATAAAACAATACGAAGATCAAATCTATTTCCCTTAAGCTTAGCAGAGATATATATATATATATTTATGAATGGCCTGAGAAAAGACGCAACTCGAGTAAACAAAACTCATTATATAAGTGAGAAATTTATTCTTGAAGTCTAATGAAGATGATACTAGTGCATTATGTCTTGGGTACATGTGAGAATAAATGGCCTAAAATTTATAATATAATATTTATACCCTAAACCACTAAATAAGTTGTAAGGTGACACATACACCTTTTTCATAGAGGATATCAAAATTATAAATGTTTGATAGCAACAAAAGATAACTTTTTGATTTGCATGCATGAGTTATAATATAACATGCAATGAAATACATATACATGAAAACATGTAGAAAGGTTTGTTATGTCTGAAGCACATAACTATATTCCCGGGAACATAACTCACTTGAGTTAATATGAAGATATTTGAATATTTAAAGCCATCCAAAAGATGGATTGCAAGTTCGAAGTACATTATTAGACATTTATTTGCATGATCATTTTATTCTGATCGATGTAAGTATGCAAGCCAGACGATAGTATATTATACATGTTTAGCTCTGAATTTATATTATGTATTATGTGATTGTATGATATATTTATTTACTTATTACGTGGTATGAGATATTTAAATTATTTAGTGTAAGGTGACATTGATCTTACATATCTATATTGTTGATTAGTTATTATTGATTTACGTAGTATTCAAGTGATATTATGTAAGATTTGATTATAGCTTTATGCATTTTAGAAGAAGTTTTAAGTTGAATAATTTATCATGAATTATAAATAAGATGTTTACATCATTTTATCATGAACTCATGTAGATTTTTCAAAGGAATAATTTATCACAATTATAACAAGATGTTAAATTATTCAACTTACACTCTGTAAGAGTTTCGTTATCACAAGAACTCACGAGATTTCGCCTGTTAAATAAGATGTTTATAATCGCATTTAGAATTAAATGCCTTAAATAGGTATATATGTCAATTACATGTAATTATAAATTCATACTCCTCAGAGTTCTCAATTGTCAAATAAAAATGTCTAGAATCGTATTTAAAATTAAATAATTGTGAAAATATATACAAGATAATTGTGTATGTAAGTATAAATCCATATCATATTTGATAAGCATGATAGAAATATTTAATTCAATTAAATAAGATTCATAAAGAGATAATTTAGTATCTCATCCCAAGCATACGACCAGTTCTCAAGATTAATTTAACGTGATATCATACAACCGATACATGATTTCATAATCATGCACATTCACAAACGCCAGAAGCGTTATTTGGATATTTTACTTGAATAATCTATACCGACGATCCCATCATGGGGAGATATGATAGACAATAATGATACAATGATGATCTCATCAAAGATATATATATGACATGTATCAGACTTTTTTTCTTCACGAGCTTTTTCCACCGATTTTTCGTAAGGTTTAATGCAGACAGCCATTCGAAGCATATCCGAAGAGAAATATAATCTTTTATCTTACTAGGTTTTTGTCTCATGATTTTCCTAGTGACTATTTAACCAAAGATGGTTATACGAATTCCATCTTATATAAATGCTTTATTTACATGTAAAGATCGGGAGAAAATTTTATGAAAATGACAATTTATGTTTATGACTTAAACATTATTGGAACTTCTGAAGACCTTTCAAGAGTTGTAAACTTCCTGAAGAAGGAATTTGAGATGAAACACTATTGATAAG
This sequence comes from Lithospermum erythrorhizon, assembly GCA_019722365.1. Lineage (NCBI taxonomy): Eukaryota > Viridiplantae > Streptophyta > Magnoliopsida > Boraginales > Boraginaceae > Lithospermum > Lithospermum erythrorhizon. The sequence goes on along the minus strand of JADFUC010001910.1, from coordinate 86,683 downwards.
TCACATTGAGTATCCCAACAATTAAAATATCACCAGATGTGAACAATGACCCATTAATGCCAAGAGAACATGCAAAAAGAATTATTTAGTCCTAAAGTACCATATATAAGTGTTATTGAAGCGATAATGTATCTTGTTGGTTAACAAGACCAGATATATTATTTGTTATTAATCTATTATAAGATAGTACACTTTCACTACTTAAGGCATTGAATGAAGCTTTTAAATGTATAACGAATATATTTTTTCAATAGAACATATTCACTTCTAGGCAACCGGTTACGCGAATGCTGATAAGCTTATATGATCCACAGATCTATATTACTTATAATTTATCATATGAAAGTTGGTCTTGGACGATCTTTATGATAATAATTGTACATGTATCAAGACAGCTTAAAGGAATCACATGTCAAAGGAGATAAACAAAATATATCGGGTGTTCTTCCTACCCATGATCTTCAAAATAATAGTGAATGAATTAACAAATTCGATCTGTGGATAATCCTGTGAGATATATTCACTAAATCAATTCCTACCCCAACATCTCGGTGCTATCAAGAAGTATAGGACTACGCCGACTAATGGACGAAAGTGACGCACACAGGGAGCACATGGGCTGTCTCTCTTTTTCCTTAATCAAGATTGTCCTAATGGCTATTAAGGTTTTAATGAGACAACATTATAACCGTATGTTAAGAATACTTCACTCTTTTTTCATTCACTGATTTTTAGTCCCCTTATCATTTTTCCTAAGTAGCGCTTAATGGCGCAACATTATAAGCGCATGCTAAGAATAACGCAGACTTTTTTTCCTTCATTGGATTTTATTCGATGGATTTTTCCGCAAGGCTTTAACGAAATATATTTTTGTTCACTACACATCCAAGGGGAGTTCGCGATGAATACGCGATGTCTTTGGTTTTACCAAGCTTATCTGTCAACAAGCAGTTAAGATTTGGTACTAGACATTTATTTACCAAGTATTACTACTGCATCGTATCTCGTAAGTTTGAATGTAAACTTATCAGATTGTATTCAACATAACAACAAAAGAATAAAATATATTCTCCTATTTCTTATTCTATCTATTTATATCGTTTCTGCTTATATTCATAACAGCTTTATGTCTTATAAGGTAAACAACTGGGTATTTTTTTGATCTTTATATGTATGATCGAATTCACAACTAATACAAGTTATAATATCACGATGTTTGTATAGTTTGACTTAAGTGACTATTTCCCTATTTGCATGTACATCCAGATTTATAAGTCCAATTTTTAAATATGTAATTTTTTCTTTATTTTGACTTTGATAAATAATGGAATGACTAATTAAGATATTAATCAACAAATACTTTGTAAGGTAAGTATTTTCTTGATAGATAATTAATGCACCTTTCATGCTCTATTAAATATCCATGAAAAGATATGAAACAATAAATAGTGGACCATTCCATCTAATAAAAATAAAGGGTAATTTAGTACTAATATTAATATTCAACCAATTTCTTAAATTCTAACAAAAGTAATTTATATGGTAAAAAAGCTGTAATTTTTTTTATCTTTAATTGTATGATCGAATTCGTAATTAATTCAAATTGGGTAATCCACGAAGTTTATGGATTTTGAAGCAAATTCGATGAATATTCTAGAGATGGATGTAGAATTATTATATATAGTTCATATGGTAAAGAATCCGAATATTTTTATTTTTATCTTTGATGGTATGATCGGATTCGCAATAACTTCAAATAAAAACATCAGCATAAATCACGTACATGTTATGTATATATAACAGTCCTAGTAGTTTAGATTTTGGCCACATCAAAACTCATTTGTTCATATTAAACAAAATATTAATTTGTAGACAACATAAAAATGATATCTTTAAAGAAGCTTATTGTTATTCTCATGATTGCAACCATTGCATCATTGAACATTTTTTCTGCTGCCGCCCGACTTGGAGGTGAAGGATTTGCGCTACCTCCGTTAAGTGGAGATGTTAGCAAATGTTGGTCGGATATCAGAAAGGTAGGTGGATGCTCATCGGAGATATTCAAGTTCATTTTTAGTGGTGGAATTGGTTCAATTAGCCAGTCCTGTTGTGAAGTTATCAACCAAGTCAATTCTGATTGTTGGCCTAAACTGTTCCCAGGATTTCCCCAAGTTCCTAATATCTTCAGTAACAAATGTGCACTCAGCCCCACCAGTTAATTTTAATTTAGTTACAATAACATCTATGATTAGGTTTGTTGTTGGCCTTAAATAAAATGGTCATGTAGTGAAAGGACTCGTTACTTTTTTCTTACCATTGATTAGGAATATGTATTTCTTGTGAGAACTACAATCTAAATTTCAATCTAAATAACAGATTTGACATATTAATAAAAAAATATATGATCCGATGCCATAGCAGATGATCGCCCCCAACTCAACACAATTGCAAGAATGTCCACAGTCACGGACCACAATAGATTGCTTAGCTTATGTCTTGAAGATAGAGAGGGGATGGAATAAATTACATTGTCAAAAAGCAATCAATAAGGAAATGAGACAATTTTCATATCTTCAACCACCTTATTATGAGAATTTTCTTATAGGGTTAACAAAATTGGTAAACACCATGCTAACTTCAATCTCAGCCTTAGAATTTATTGATTATGTTGTTTTTTTATTCTATGCTAGTGATTGAAAGGGAACATATTTGGTATTTCCATTAACTAGGAAGCAGATTTTTCTCTATTTACAGATTCTTCCATATTTTGTACTCATTTTTGATTTCCGAATTTTTATTTCAATTTGTCTGCTTATTCTATTTATTTTCCAGTTTCTTCCATAATTTTTTACTTTTCTGCTTTTGGTTTAACAACAAAATTTGTCTATAATGGCTCCATAATTTGTTCCATAATTTTATTTTTGAACCAACAAAATAGTATGTAATTGAATTGGCCGCTTATAATAATTCGAATGGGATAAAGAGAAACAGATAGGTATGTTTTTATTCAAAATGATTGGAATAGTTTCATGTTTCTAATAAAAGTTTTACATTGTTATTAAGTTATCGCAATCAAGATGAACTTACCGTGATTTTTCAACTGCCACCTAAATCGAGTCCTATTCTCAATTCCTCGTTAGTTTCCTATTAATATGAATTCTCTGCTCATTTTTATTATTTTGTTTCAACTTATATTTTTTTTTTTTCAGTTTTCTACAATCATCAAGAAATATGCAACTCCGGCAATTCTCTTCAATCAAAGTATTTGGTTGTTTAATTTATACTTATCTATTTTCTATATGGCTTTAAAATCACTTTTCTATCCTCAAATTTTTGTTCTATTTTTAAATGTCATGGAATATATTTTCATTATTTGTTGTTGTCAATCAACCTAATATATACCTCGGGTAGAATTTACGACGGTATCAGCGAGATGAAAACATACCATCAAACATGGAACGGTATTACGATATAAATTGTATTCAAATACACCAATACGACAACAAGTCTTATGCGTGGGGGTCGACATTTATGTGTTCATTATGATATATAGCTATATCATTGCAAGCTTCTACGCACTGGAGCAATGAAATCACGGAAGTCCTTGTTTTTATAAATGATAACGCGATATCGCTTATGCCAACTACGAAGTCTCGTGGTTTTGGTATACGATTTGCTGGTAACGTGCGGAAGAATCATAGAGGGTCTGAAACTGACTACATTCATTACATTTATATGGTATGTAGCAAGGCAGGGGAGAAATTTATCAAGAAGGATCCTCACTGAACGCCGCAAGAGAGCCGACATACGGATTAGTTGTAGGCAAAGATAGGCTTAAGATAGATTGATTAAGAAAGGTTACGAATTTACGAAAGCTGAAGACAACCACAATCATGATTTTATAGATCTCGAGCAAAATTCATATCTTATGCATACTCTATATGTAGAGATTAAGCCGAGGGATAAGGTTATGATCGATGTATGTAAAAATGGAATATTCATGAGGTCGACATACGATGCTTTCGCTTCACACTTATGGTAATCGGGTTGAGGATATTTCGGGAATTATGTTAGTTCAAGAAGCCGCATCGGGAGATGTTTCGAAGACGCTATTGTGAATGAATAAATAGTCGTAGAGATCAATCAATTTCGAAGCCGTGGATTTTTCTTGACATTAAACTCGATGGTTTAACGCCGTGATCCAACTGCTTTTTTGGGCATACGCCGTTATGATTTCTCGAATTATGCCGAGTTTGGTGGACTTTGTTAGTTTCTGATACCACATACGACCAACGATACGCCAGCCTCTAGGTACATTGTAATCTCATTTATAAATTTTTAATGGTATTTCTTAGTTTGCTATATATATCGTTGTTATACTTTTAGTTGTTTCTACTTATGATTTTTTTTGTGCATAACTTATACATTGCTGTAGGTATTTTTGTTTGTTTCAATCACCACAAGTGCATGACCATTTTAGGAGCTGAATTAATGCATGAAAAGACCGGAAAACCTTTCAAATGGTTGTTTGAATCATTCTTGAAATCCATGAATCATAAATTTCCGAAGACGTTGATTTATCAGTTCTGCAATCGCCTTCTATTTATCTCAAGTGATGCTGCTCCTCGCGTATTCCACGCCTATGTTCCCGCATATTAACCAAATGCCAAGCTGCTTGGGGATCTAAAGCTAACTCATAGTTTTCGGCATGTTGAATCAATTAATTCGGTATGTGGACTCAGAGGCAGAGTTTGAGTTTATTTGGCAACGAATGTTGGACACTTGCTTTTGACGCAAGTGCCCAACTGTAAAATTCTTGGCTCGTTTCATTTACGCTTTTGCAGTTGTCGTCTTATGTGGTTAAGGACGAATAACCCGTTCCATATAAGTATTATTTTAATATTATTCGAGGGTAAAAATTTGATTCGGGTTCGAAGCAAGTGCTTGTTAAATCGAGACCAATTTAAAATCGCAAACCAAACTGACTCGTGATCATCCTATAAATATCCCACCAATCCCAACCACTATTCATCTTCATCAAATCTCACCAACCCCATCCCCATGTAGTGTCGTAAATCCTATCCCTTCCCCTTCCCTCGATTTTGATTTTTCTGGTGAAATTCTTGTGAATCTAACTCTAAAAATCTCGCTCTCAATCTTCCGATTAGCAAAGGTACGCTTTTTAATCTTCAAATCTAGCTATTTCGAGCCATAGTCGACTATCTTTGTATGTTTGATTCTTTTGTTACCTGGAAGACGAGATTCGGGTGGACGATCTCGTTTGGATGAGTACGAGAGGCGATTTAGTGAGTTATGTCGCCTGCTTCCAACTGTACACCCGACCGAGGAGCAGAAGATTACCAGATTCCGTGACGAGATGAGATGGGAGATCCGCCACAGGCTATCATTGCTGACCTTCACCCGTTTTCATGCGAGCCGAGAATGTCATAATAAGGTCAGACGGAGTCGTCGAGCCCTCGGCCAAGCAAAAGAGGGCCGGCTGTGGAGATAGTTGGTACTAGTGGACCTTCTAGTGCGAGATTTCAGAGGAGAGTGGTCCAATAGACTCGTTCGGGTCAGAGCCATTTCAGTGCACCGGTAGTTCATCCGGGTTATTCAACAAATTTCGCACAACGCTCTCACAACTGTGGGCCTGTGGAGGCATTCTAGAGTTCCGAGTGGTGCTGTGTGTGTTTTCATTGTGGCCCGACTGGTCATAAGGATACCGGATTGTCGGGACAGTGTGAGACGATTTGTTACCTTGTCAACTACTGACATAGTCATGAGGGATCATTCCTCTGTTACGCAAGAAAGTGAGTGGTGCGAAGTACTTCATCATCGCATAGCTTCATGAGGGGGCGGATATCGTGAGCAGAGTGACGCCTGTGAGGTCAAGTGATGGTCGCGAAATTGGGAATACCCAGAGCGGCAGATTGGCTGACGAAGCCGAAGGCAGAGCCGGGCGCCACAAGATTTCAAGTAGCTACTCAAATATGAAGCTTCCGCTTTTATTCTCAGAGCGCATTGTACTCTGAATTTATGGGTTAAAAGCTAAAGTCTTGTTTGATTCTCGAGCTACTCATTCTTTCATATCTCCGAATTCTCCCAAAGATATTCCTATAACTGAAAGAAACTAAGGACTTCACAACACACGTATTGACAAATCGCACCTCCCCCGTATACAAATGTAGAAATGGCAACGTATCACTACCCCACTTTTCCTATAGCCATTCTTAAATCTACGACCATTATTCAACATTTCGGTCACATGAGCAACTGACTCAATTTCATCCGCCGGAGGCCACACTTCATACGCATAAGTACAAAACCCATTAGAGGACAACCCGAAATCATCCTTAAAATTTCTCATCTTATACTCCAAGGTGCGACCATTATATTCCAACTTAAGACTAAGATTATTGCTATTTGGTGTTGAAATAATAACATGCTCATAGAACAAGTAAACCCAATCCGAAAAAATATCGTAGAACTTACCCGAAAATTTCTCCCATTATTGTATCTTGACAAGATCCTGTGAATCGTGATACCCTCCAAATCCATACCATCGCATTTCAATAACCATAAAAATATTCGGCTTCCCCTCTCTTCCGCTTTTACCACCCCTTGCCGGCAATACATTGCGACTGACACTTGGTCTAGGGTTAGAAGAACTCTCCCCTTCAAAAATTATAACTTGCCTGAGGTTTGAAGTTTCGGGCTTTTCCTCTTTTGCTAGACGGGAAAAGTTTTGCCTCATTTGGATTGTGATTTGAAGTAGGAAGTTTGGAGCGTGATGTGTCAAGTAGTTGTAATTTGGTGATTTTTGAGTGAAAATAAGGAATTTTTGGTGAATTTTGGATGCAGAGTGGGCGCAAGGGCGGTTTTGGGGTTTATTGGTTCTTGGAGTTTTGAATTTTGGAAGTTTTGAATTTTTGGTGAAGAATGGCAAAAAAATCGATTGAAGGGGTATATATTAGACTCCGACATCGGTGACCTCTAATGAGAGGGGGGTCTCGGGTACTGCTGCATCGAGGTATTTTTCTCAAGATCGAGACCTCATCGAGAGTACTTGAGGTCTCACGGTAAATATTAAATAATTTTATTTCCACGCCATCGACCCGCGGGTCTGATTTTACTAAACCAGCTTCGAACAACCCCGAACCAACCATCGAAACAACCCGACACACATCCAACAGTTCCAACCTTCAAAAAGTACTCCCAACATCCCAAAACCACATAAAAACAAACACATTCTTCCTCGATTCACAACCACAGTCCACCACACTTCACCAACATCCACAACAACCGTCAATACAACTAACCGCAAATGGACAATTTTATCATTTGGCTTATCATCCCAATATGATACACATAAAAGCATGCTTTTGACATTAAGTAAACACATAGCATGCATATAACTCAAACGCATAAAGTATGGCATAAAAGACATAAGAAGACATAATCACATGCTAGAAAGATCAAGCATCCTCAAATTTCACACCTAACGCTAAGCAATTGATCCTGATAGCGGTAATGGTGAAGATGGTCGGCAAGTCGATCATTTGTCCCCACGAACTGAAGATCAATGTTCCCTTTTTGCACATGATCCCGGATGAAACATTTAATGATTCTACGTGCTTGGTCCTGTGAGTGTCGCACTGCATTCTTGCACGTTGGGGTACCTCATGCTTGTCACATAACACCGCATTGGATTATACTGATCCCAAAGTCCTCCAATGTTGTTTCATCCAAAAGCACTTCGAGTAAAGCATACCCCAACATACATACTCGGCCTCCGTAGCTTGATAACGCCAAGGACTATGTTGCTTCACTTGACCATGAGGTAAGGCTATGTCCAATGAAATGAAACATCCTCGCTAGCAAGCTCCTATCAAGTGCGCACTCTCGCAAACTGCATCCGAATACCCCACAAGGTCAAAGTTCTCGCTTTCATTGGATACTTTAAAGGCCATAGTCAATGCCTTCCTTTCACATACCTAAGGATTCTTTAACCGTTTTAAGATGAGACTTTGGGACAGGCTTGAAAAAGAGCACATAAACACACGGCAAACATAATATCAGTCTAGTCAGTGGTAAAATAAACAAGACTACCAATCATACCTCGATATTTTGCCTCATCGGGACGCTTTTACCTTGCCCATCCTTGTCAAGTTTAGCCGATGTAGAGACATGGTGAGTCTCCAATCACCTTTGCATCCTCCATGTCAAATCTCTTTTTTGAGCCCTTTTATGAACTTGCTTTTTGAGAAATGAAAATCTCATCATCCATTTGCTTCACTTCGAGTCCGGCAGTTAAGTCTAACTCCCCATCATGCTCATCTCGAACTCACTTGTCATCATTTGCGAATTCCTCACACAACAAATCATTAGTAGAACCGAAAATAATATCATCAACGTATATTTGAACTACTATAAGATGTTTGCCCTTGGTTTTAAGGAAAAGCGTGGAATCGAGATTTCCCTTCTTAAAACCATTGACAACTAAATGTGTGTTTAACCTTTCATACCAAGCTCTAGGTGCTTGTTTTAATCCGTAAAGGGCTTTATCTAGTCGTCTTGAAGAATTGTTTGATTATACGCAAACAACTTCTCTCTCAAGACTATTATCAGACACCTAGCCTACAACCAAGTGACCCAAGCTTCAAGCTAAGGATTTCAACACCTAATCAACCAAGACTAGAACCCAAGACTTACCTTGACGATTTCACTCTACTTTCATCTAAACCAAGAATAAAGAACCCTCTATACACCACACAAGAATTTTCCAACCAATCACAATATTGAATAAAGATTACAATAATCATTAATAACTAAGGAAAACATTCTTACTAAAGATGATAAAGATTAAGTGCGAGTAGCTTTTATTTTTACCTTTTTGAATTTGTAAGAGAAGATTAATGTCAAAAGAGTGTAAAAAGGTAGGGTTTTAAAAATAGAAAAAAGCTTATATAGTGCTCTAAAAATAGCCTAAAAATGTCCATGTATCGAGACCCCATCAGTTAATTCACGGGTCTCACCGATGAAACAGATCAACGGCTATATGTGCACTCTGGAAGGACCCTTATCAAGAGGTCCAGGTCTCGATCATCGAGACCTTACCGAGATCATGCCCTCTCGATGGGGTCTCGATTGTCCAGCTTTCTTTCTCCAAAATAAGGATCGACCTACCCACTCAAACGAAACGACACACGCCATTCAGACGAGCCTTTAACAATGAATCAATCGATACTTGGGGAGTGTAACTATGTATTTTAAAACCAGTCAAGATTAAACCCTCAAAAGTTATTACTCTCATACGAAAAACAACATATGCGAAAAACAACTATCTATCTTAAAGTGTAGAGTTTCCTTACAAACGCCTATAACAAATATAAGACCACGAGCTCCTCGTTTAATTCGACGTTTGGTTGACTCGATCTTGAGTCTACGAACATCCCGATCAACACTTTAAGCACTTGAACTTCTTAAAGATGAAACCTAATCACAAGTTCACTTGATAGTGGAATTAGTTCGTTTAAACAATTTGTTATCTTCAAAAAAAGGTTTTAATCGAATTCCATTCTTCAAAAAACATTCCTCCCCATCAATCAGTGCCAAAGAAGATCGCTGGAAAGGAGTTCAAATGCTAGCACATCAGCAAGATGCTCAAGATTAATGGTTTGGGTAGGAATTCATTTAGTATTCATAATTTGATTTGCAGAGGTGGTAGTATTTAGTAAAACATAGTTTCCCCCAATGAATGTTTGTCTACAATAGGTCTTTGTGTCATAAGTTCCTGCCATGCCAAGTTGATCTAAATACCTAATAAACTTAGGATTGCAAGATTACAGGCAAGGAGAATGCAAAATTCAGAGTGATAAATTGAACTGAAATAAGATATTGGAATACGAGAAACTAAAGACAAAAGCATTAGTTACATGGTTGCGGCGACTGTTCTAGGTACCTCCAGCTTCACCAACCCAAGAATCTGTTGTACTTCCATAACTCTTTATAATACTTTCAAGATTATTAAATGTGTCGGCCTCTCCATCAAGATACGATGGATCAAGAATTTTTTGAACAAGGTGTTCATCAACTCCCTGCATGAGATATTAGATGCATGTAACATATTGCAGAGTTCTGCATATTACATTACTTTTAGTTGAGCTTCGTCTCTATCTAGTTACTTATTTACCTGGGCCAAGATTATATATATGATGAGAGACCGCATCTAGTGAGGAGTTGGTCTTATCTATGAATTCTTTAAACCAGCTTGGATCAAAGAACCTCCCGTTAGACGTGGCAGCAATGCTCTGCACTGCTAAATTGCTCAAGCAGCTCATCACCGTCTGGGCCTACCACCTTACTAAATTAAAGCGGCCGGTTTAAAGAAAACGCTCGGCCCCTAAGACAATGCTCGCTACGGGATTCTATGACGCCGAATCGCTCGCACACGCTCAAGTAATGCCTTGCTAACGTGAATGACGTCCGCTAAATTAAACCGACGCCCGGTACAAAGCGTATATGCTATCGGTGCACAACGTGTCCAACCATTAAACTAGATATATTCTTCGCATTTTATGTATTTATTTTACGAATGTTTGAGCCTTCAATCCTAGTTTATTTTATTAATTTCTAAGAATGCATATTAAAAACACAAATTGAAGCATATTTATACAACATGTATTCCAAATTTTTAAAAACATTCTCCAAGTATTAAAGTGTGCAAATGGGTAATTACTTCATGGATTGTCATTATCTTCTAAAGTAAAGGAGTAATCACCTAAAAAGCCATGAGTGAAAAATTTGCTTCATATACTTTACCCATCTCAAGATTCTAAATAAGCCGACTAATACTTGAAAACAATTTTGACATGAGCACGCATAATCATGAAAATCCACCGATGCTCTCAAATCAAGTGAAAGCGAAGGTATTTTTCCTTATATCGAGTAAAATGGCTAAGGAAATTTTTGTAATTCCTATGTCTACTTATAGCTAGTGAGTCCAGATTAGTAATGGCAAAACTTCAATATACAAATGGGCGTCAAGCACTACTCTAATGCAATAGAAGTTTTATGTGGCAATCAAGGATCGGACGGCCAGAAAAAGAATGCAAGATAAAGATGCACTATGGAATTGCACCAAAAAGACATATGTTTGATGACTTCAAGACATCGAACAAGCATTAATCAAATGCATGAAATAGGAAGCGAACGAAAGTTAAGAAGATAACAACAATGATTTGCCTCTATCTCGTAAGACGAAGCGATCAAGAATGAACTTGTACTTCTTTTAATTTATTGTTGATTACGCAAACTCGCCCGCATCGATTATAAATGTGAACGGCTTCATAAAAAATAAGTTTATATTTTCATTTCATATTTTATGATTATCTTATTATAAAAGTTTTCTAATAAATAATAAAACGAACGCCCTCTATATCTTCGAACTGACGTCTTCTATACTTCCAACTGACGCCCTCTATACTTCAACGATGTCCTTTACATATACTTCAACCGACGCCTGACTGGGAACGGATGTCCGCATGCAGAGTCGGGCGACTTAATTCTTAAGCTGACATCCGAGCAACCGGAACGGAGACCGCTTAATTATATTAATATTGAAACGGACGTCCGGAGCAAATGAAACGGACGTCCGCATGCAGAAATAAGAGATAAGAATTTAAGCGACGTCCGATAACCGAACGGACATCCGCTTAATCGCCATTTCGCATCTTATAAATTGCTCCAAACCTCAATTGTTCTTCATTTTCTCAATCAGAACGATTCCAACACCAAAATTTCATATTTTCTCTCTACTTCTACTATGTAAATCTTCATCTTTTCTAAATTTATGTACAAAGTGTTCTACAACACTTAAAGAACACATTTTTCACATTTTTTAATTTGCTAATTGTCTCAATTATTCACAACGGTTAAACGTATCACAACAAGGCGAGAGAAGTTAAGAAGTGGAAAGTGAGCAAGAAAGGAGGAGGAGTCTCCCCGCCTCCCCCACCGCCAATCACCACATTAGAACCCTCCGGCTCAACAAGTTTATGAAGAAACCATCCAACCGGTATGTGGCGTTTGGCGAAAAGCAACTTGAAGGTACAAATGCTATTGTCAGTTTGAATTTCATGGACGGTCAATCATAAGTTTAATCAGATAATGCAATTCGGAATTAGTTGTAGAATTTTATACGTATATGTCGACGCAAACGATTCAATTATTTCGTATGTCTACGGTAAAAGGCATTCTAGATTCCCTTTGCTATAATACCAAGAATTTGGAATTGAGGATTATAATGACCACTTTTCCTCGAATGGCCTTAGAAATTTGAGTTTAAATTCGTCCATTTACCTGCATTTAAGTAATTAGTTATTTTAACAACGAGAATGGATTGTTTTATTAAAAAGCTTCGAGGCATACGACGATCGGGTCAACAAAGCTAGCTTTTAAGATTGTAAAGATATTTTGATGTCTTCTAAAAGCAACGACACCGCTGTTGTCATTCATACCTTAGTCACATATTCTTTATTGAGTAGAAGATCAACTTACCTAGATTGATTATTAAAATATGGATGAGTGTGAAAATGCTCTTGCCGTATGGTATGTCAGATATCCAATTTCTTGGTAAATGAGGGGTGAATGTGAATACGAAATGTCCGAATTTGTGAGTTCAACACAAAGATTGGGAGCAAATGCTTGACCAAACCAAGAAATATATTAGTGGAAAGATGAAGCAGGGTCAAAATGGAAGTATGAATTGTTCGAGCCCTGTCATGAAGAAATTTCGTGAACAAAATCTGTCAGACAAGACCACAACCTCCACAAGGACGGACGCCGAATCCTCCGGAGAGGTCCGCTCCCCCGTGATTCGAGGTCCCAGCGTAGCGGCCATTTCGTCATCTCGGCCCGTCCCGTGACCATGATCAGAGTCCTCCCCGAGTGACCAAGCTTTTAGATGTCATGGATATACAGCGTACTAATGCAATGTATTCTATATTGATTAAATTATATACACCATCATTATTTTATTGAATATTGAAATGCGTAGGTTGGAAAATATGCAACTTGAACGCGAGGATCAAGATCGCTTGGATTCCGTTGATCGTCGCGGTAACCTGAATTGAAACGTGATATATGACGCGTATCCGTAGGTATCCAAGTCACCATCTTCACACCCAAATCCCTCAAGACATGTATTTAAGAATAATGTCTCTATGTTTTTATTTCTTTTATAAAATCTAACCTTAGTTTATTTTGTTTTATAGATGGATGAACTTTGCTAGCTTTAATGTTTATGGTATGTTTTATTCTATTGAATGCTAAAACCGTTGCCTCGATGTTTGAAGTCTGCTTATGATTTTGTTGGATTTCAATAGATATTTATGGGTTTCAGCGACAAGGCTGTTTGCTTTTATTCAGAATATAAATAGAATATAGCGACTTCATGACGCTGATAAACTATTCTTTCTCGAATCGGATTCACATCACCAACCTGGACGCCCTGGCTCATGGACCCAGCAAAGATTTGAGCCGCGGCACACTAGTTGGGCCAAGGCTATCAATGGAGATACCTGAGATTCTCCTACAGGCTGCTCGTGATTCTAAGACACTAAGCAGTTTCCACTGCCGGGCTGACATGACATTTTACTGCTCAAGGCCCTGGCTCTTAATCTGACGGTGTCAGTCCGCCCACTTCGCTTGCCACGCCTACCCTGGTGATATCACTCTCGCTTAACTCCAGCCCTCTTTTGTAAATATCTTCCACTATGTTCTTCAAGACCATAGTATCAGATGCATATTGGATTTGCTGAAACCTTATGCCTACACCACTGCCACACAACTCATTTCCTAAAAGAAAGATAGAGGACTTAAATGACATAAGTTTTGCACTTTCGCTTATTGTTTGATACCATCTGTAATATAAACGATTTTCACTGTTTAATCTCAAAGTAGATATTAAGATCTGCCCAAAATAATCAACTGGATGTGCAACAGCAAAGTGTGGTCTTTGCTAAATTATATGAACTTTATTCTTACCAAGTTCCCAGCCATAGATTTTGAAACCCTTTTTTACAGTAACGAATTAAAGACTCGGCATTTGAAGAATCCTTAAGCGCCCAATGCAGAACCACCAGACTGGCGGCTGTTCTTCCATGAAGGCATTTAGTCCAAAGATAACAAGAGACCTAAGGAAGAAAATTAACTAATTATTATAACTTACTACAAACAAATAATAGTCATTCAAGTTTTCCCAAACTTTTACTTTGATTCATTGAAGAAGGCATTAAGTTGATCCCATCTCGATAATGGCAGGCATCCCTGAGTGAAACTAAACAATTCAGAGTTGTTCTGTAGCAAATGGCGCAGGAACGGATGGTTTTCTGCTCTCAGAATGACTTGTTTTGCAGAGTGCCACCTAATCTGATCTTTAAAGGTGAAAATGCTGCATCATAAATGGAGTGGTGTCGTTGTGATTCCCATTGTTCTCCTCGTAATCTAATATATAATGGTATTCAGCAACGTAGATGGTGAATGGGTTCAACAGGTTGATCACAATATTAGACAGAAATTACTCACCTTTCACTGCATTTAAGAGAACGTTATTACGAATGTCCTGCAGATAGTAGATCATAACAACTCATTTAGAATACAACATGCACTGATGCACCAATGCCTCTGAATATGCCTGTCTAAGTATGGTTTGGGATGTGGGGAGTGAATTGTTTCGGATTTTACGCAACCATACAGTGCGGTAACAAGGAGTCTTACCCCTGTGATACATAAAAGACTGTTTCGAAATTGGCCAAAGTCATTTATAGGTTATGCAGAGAATCATAACAAAGTCCAGTTTATATAAATGAACTTTGCCAAAATAGAAAACAGAAAGGAATCTGCGAATGTAGAAATCCATGTACTAAAGGACTGAGAACATATGGGTGCAGATGGTATTTTGTCTTCTCCAATATATGAACAAGCTACGAAGTAAAAAATGTGTTCTTGGAAATCTTTGCATCAATAAAATCAGAAAAACACATAAAAGATGCAAGATTTGTTAATTTAAACATTTCATTTGCAATAATGATAGACGGGTACGAGTACTTATAACGACACCCACTAATAATTTGTTTTTTAAAGTAGCAACTAAATTGAACATGTCCTGAAACATAATGCAAACCGTACATACAACTAACTTGAAACTGAAAAATGGGTACAGAATGTACATACCAGGATTGGCAACGATGCATGGTCCCAAGCGCATGTACCATAATCACACTTCTCAGGTGGCCACCAATCCAAGGTTACCAAATGAAATCACTATCTGTTCCCTCCAAATTGAACTCTTCCCATCTATAAAACAGTGCCTGAACACTTTGATACACCTCTCTCTAGCTTCTGTATGCGGCACAAGACTAAATAAAGAAAACAGACGCACCCATAATGATGTACACAACCCAATAAGAAAAAAATAAAGATCCCATGTTTCAAAGTTAATGAACACTAAAAGTCTAAAACACTTGGGTTTGAGATCTATATATACTCTACATGTGAATATGTAATATATGGCCCCCTGTTGTTAAAGTGGTTTCTGTATATCTCGAAGTTGATACTGAAGTTTTACAAGGGTAGAGAAACACATGGTAAAGGTGGTAAGTGGTAACTAAGAATTATGAAATAATTATACGTTACTTAAAAGAAAATAACTCTTCAACTATTAGTCTAAATGTAAACCTGTTACCTCGATACTCGGTCAAGAAACAAGACTTACTAGTCGCACGAGTGCATCTTAGATTCTGAGTGGAAAAGCTATTCCATGTTGAAACAACTTGTAATGATAAATTAATTACACGGTCGATTTACCTTAAGCATGCACAACCCAACGAGTAAGAAATCGAGTTTTCACTCTAAAAATGATTTTACACATTTTAGAAATTGAGTTCATTTATTTTAAAGGATGGTATTTTCTATCATTCGAATGTATCAATGAATTCGAGTTCAAGAATTGTTAGTGATAATTGTGATCCGCTGTATTAAGAACATCCTCAATTACAATAGGATTCTCTGTTACAGGATTGTTCACCAGAATTGGACTTTCAATTATATGGGTCAATCTAGTGGAAATAGTTCTTTTGGGTCTGGTTTGAGAAAACCGCTGCCTTCTAGATCCGCTGGAAGGAGCTGGAGTTATAAAGTCGGCAAGGTCCCGCGAGCCCTCAACTTGATCCGCCATAAGACCTTGTGCATGACTCAAGGAGTGATCACATACTCCAACGATCAAGCTAAGATTGTATTTTAGTGATTGTACTAAAGTAGTAAATTAGAATCGGTGAATAAACGTACTCATGAGCGAGTATTTATAAAAGTACAGCCGAGCTGGCATTCCTCTTCCTCACGATCGCGACACTTGTCCTCATCTCACGGTCACTGGCCTTATCCATCAAATCGCTGCCGGGTTGGGCCTCCTAGTTAGGAAATGCTATATATATCATCGCCTGGCCGAATTAGTGGTCAAGGCATCGGAATGCCTAAGGGATCCTTCTATGGACGAGAACCGCTCATTGGATGAGAGTTCGTCTCCAAACCGCTATTGATCTTTGGAGGAGAATCGCATTTTTGACAAGTATCGGCGCTTGGATAAGACTACCTACTGAGCCTTGTTTTCTATGCCAACCGCATTCCACTTCTACGATAATTCTCTCGTTACACATGTCCTTACCTCCACGAATAATGACCGCTCCATCGGGTTCTAAGCCCTATAAAAGGTGGTACTTTTTAAAAAAAATGTACTTTCTCTCTTTCTTTTCCAAACGTTTCATATTCTTAACTTCTCCATTTTCCCGTTTCATTGTGCTCCATCTTCAATTTCCACAATCTACGGTCTCCATCTTCATCAAAATTAACTCAGGTACTCCGAAGTTTCTTTTATGGTTGTGATGTTTTATGGTTGTGATGCTTTCTTGAATCATGCATGTTAGTATTTCACCCCTGACCCTATTCCTTGAGATTTTTTTCCTAGATCTCTCAAATTTTCCATAGGGTTCTTGTCTCAAGTTCATGTAGGCTAATCACGCATAAATACAATAACGCTTGGGACCGCTGGGTTGTTCTGATTGTTCAGGGTGTATGTATGTATTTGGAGTTTTATTTCAAAACGTGTGGTTGGATATGGGTTTAAAGGTTTATGAGTCCTTTCGTATTCAAGATGAATGTTCTTGGAGCTTTTTTTTTACCCCAAAAGACCATACTTTGCTCTTAGATTCTTGACTTTTCTTGAGTTTCTGTTTAACCAGCTATTTATTAATGCTGGCAGACATGCCTAATGGTAATGCTCAGAATCTTCTAGAGATGTCCTCAACCCCCTTCTTCTTCTATCTCAACTCATCTCGAGTCCAACTCCGCCTCAACAACCCAATCCGCAAGTGACGGTAATTGATCCCGAAACCCTTGCTTTCTTTAGATTGTGGATGTCCGTTGGAGCAGAAATTAAATATGGAGATTTGACCTTTTCTCAAGATCATGATCCATTCGCTAACATAGCACTCCTCAGAGGTTAATCAAGCGCCTCGCTCAAAGTTGGGCTCGACGAAGCTGGAGGCTCCCCGAGCCCATTTCTATCCTTCCACCCTTAAACTCCAACCCTAATGCGCCTCCTTCCGAATCTCCTTCCACTCAAAGGTCTCAAACCCGGCGAAACCCCGCTGCTTCTGCACGGTTCCTACTATTATTAGAGACTCGCTACCAGTTCCCTTTTAAGGAGAGAGTCTTAGAGGATTTAGGTGACATTTTTCAATACCTTCCTCTCGCGAAGATGCTGCCCGAGGTGACCGTGGTATTCAACTCCAGAGCATCCATCATGTAATGGGGCGACCCCACACCCCGACGGGACTGCGATGTATATTGAGTCGCTGAATTATGGGGTGCGGTTCCCCTTTTCCCCCCATCATAAATGATTTACTTATAGCGGTGCTACATTGCAGCCCCCATACCGACACACACTGCACGTGGTTAATCGTTACTATATTTATAAGAGTTTGTGGAATAACGGATGTGAGCCTAACTTTCCCTATTCTTAACATGCATTGCAATTCTTGACAACAAGCAATTTTCACCTCTTTTAGTTCCTCTAATTATAACATATTTATCGAGGATAAACGGATAAGGTAAAGTCGGTGGCCGCCGACATAGTAAAAAGGCGCATATTTTAGAGACGGACGATGTGAGTGCCTGTGTGGTATGGACCCATTTATTCCAAGCCAAACACCCTAAGTTTAATACTTAAATCGCTTCTGCAGTGCTCTCGATACCTCTTACCGCAAAAGAGTGTTCCGTGAGCCGCGACTATAAGGTATTCTCGTGGAAGAAGGCCCCTGTCTACGCTGGTATTATTTGCTCCAAAGAGTTTGACTCATCCGTGGAACATCCAATTACTTGGGGTATATCCTCTTTTGCTTCTCCTTTCACCGACCTTTTATTCACTATTAACCCATTTTGTTCTTTTTCCTTTCGTGAGAGGAGGCCGACAACGGCCTTCCTCGAACCTAAAAGCGTGTCTTTTTTCACCATAAAAGTGGAGTTTCAAGCATTCCTCTTTGAAGACAGGATAGTTTTAGTCACCAAACAATGCCTGGAGCGATCGCGCCGCTTCTACTGGGGTTCAAAGTGATCAGCGGACTAAGAGGGACGCGGATCCGTCGCCTCCACCAAACCAGCTTGTAAAAGAGGTCAAGCGAAACTAGACTACTTGAGGACTCCAGAAACGGGACCGGCCATCGAAAGTGTGCCTTGTGGAAATCGCCAAATGCAAAGACTTGGAGGCTAAGAATGTCAAACTGGAAGGGGAAAAGTTTGACCTATCCCTCAAGCTTTCTCGCCTGGAGCTTTCCCTTACTAAAGCAACCAAGAGCTAATGAAAGTGAATGTAAAAGCTCGAGAAGCCCAAGAATCCGCCAATAAGGCGGTGGAGGAGTATCGCGCTTCGGAGGCTTACCATGATGAGTCAGGAGGAAACTTATTGCTTGTGCCGCTAAGACCTCGCAAGGATACTAATCCTTCCTCGGTGCCGCACTATCGCAGTTCATCAACCATCCCTCTCGTTGGTTTTCCTCTTTGGACCTTAATGCTCCTTTATCTCCCATGGAAGGTGAGGGGAATGAAGGTGTCTCCGAAGCTCAAGGTCAACCCTAAGCTCAAGATCCGCCCCAACTTTAACTCCTTTCTCAATCTCTTATTTCATATCTTTTGAACAGTCTGCTATTGGGGACTTGTAATTTTGTAACTTTGAAACTTATGTTTGTTACTTCATAACTTCTCTGATTTGCATATCTATTAATTTTCTTCATTTTGTGAATGAATGTCTATTATTACCTTGTGTATGATATCTTGCCCCCTATGTTAATGGGCGCGAATACCCAATCACAGAGGTTATTGACATATTCTCATTCGCTTTTACCTTGCTTATTTGAGAAAGGTTCGGCATATCCGTTTAATATGGAGGGTATTTATTTACTTTCCACAACCAATGAATGATCAATTCATTTTAGGTTGGCGACTTGATAGGTTCGAGTTTTATGTGATTGCATGCCGCCTTCCACAGGCCATTTCCTTATAAATATACAAATGTAATAAAAAAGTGGAAACCATTTTACTGGATAATTCGATCCCTTAAAGAGGTGGTTTTAATCCCATATCAAGTAGTTACATGTAATACTTCTGTAATAACTTAGAAGAATGCCAACTTCGCATTATGGGTTTACCATCCAAATCTTCTAACTCGTAAGTCATCAGCCTAACATCATCCTTTAATCCCATAAGGTCCTTCCCATTTTCAATTGGCTCGCTTGTTTCTTTGGATGACTTCAAGGGAAAACAACCGCAATACTAGATCTCCCACTAAGAATTGGCGATTCTTCACTCATCGGTTATAAGTACGTGCTAGGAGCTGTTTGTACTTTAGTACTCTATATAAGGCTTGGTCTCTAAGCTCATCCATGAAATTGAGAAATTGAGAAATTGAGGGCCTCCAACAACCACTGATCATTTCTTCTTCATTTAACCCTACTTGGCTCAGATGTAACCCCACTTCCGTTGTGTAGTACCGCTCGCCCATAGACAAGTGCCGAAAGGCGCTTCTCTAGTGGTTTGATTTGGGATGGAGCGGAGTGACCATAACATTGTGGATAACTCCTCCACCTAACTCCCTTCGCCTTTGCCACTTTGGAGTAGATTCGTTTTGATTCCTTTGAAGATAATGCGGTTCATAACCTCAACTTGTCCGAATGGATCGGGAAAGATAATAGACTGTGAGCGAATCTATGCTCGACTTCCCAAACTCTTTTCACGTAAATCGCTTACAACCTATCCTTCAAATTTTGGTCCATTAGTCCGAAACCAAGCCAAATATCTTCGTATCCTAAACCAAGGCTCAATGTTTTTCCACAAGAAACGCGTGACCTCTTTCCCCTCTAGCTTCTTGTGAGGAACCGCCTCTCTTCCTCAATTTGCCGAAATAATCTATCACGACAACAATCGCAAACTCAACCCTCCGCTTGCTTTTTAGGCGATTTCCTACAAAATCACCCCCACATGGCTTTAAAGGAATTGGTTACTACCGAGGTCATGTGCAGCTCTACTTCCGCATACTTAAGCATACACTAGGTCTTTCAGGCAATTCGTTGTAATAAGTAGTGGCCAACCTAGACAACTGATCCGCTTCTTCATTCTCTTCTCACAGAATATGCATAACACTACCCTCAAAACCCTTAAAGCCAATTATATAAATAATACCCTAAGAAAAATGTGTTTTAGTGTGTGTGGGCCAAAGGTGATATGTTTGATAAGATTTGATCGGGTACTACTCATATCACCAAGCATGCATCTTCTTCTGGAAGCCTCATCTCATAAGAACTCCAATGTTGTCGTGTTTCGACCTGTGGGTAATTTTGGGACGAGCGACCAATCGGGAAGTTTCTCAAAGGAGCACAATGAAAGTGAGGACAAACGTGCCGGAAAGACTCGTGGTGGTTTCGAGGCCACCCATCGTAAATCCAATAACGACCGACCCGCGGCGGCCTGGAGTTACAAATGGCACGTACGGTAGGTTTCCGCTTTTAACCGGGTTCTCGGTGTGCCCTACGCTCTAAAGTTTTGTAAAAATTTGTGTCACGAGTCTTTTTTTATGAGTCTAAATTATTTTTATTTTCTTTCCATAGACTGCTCGAGATGCCACCGAGAGTTGAGTCGCTGGATCGAATCGCTGACCCGTTGTGGGTGGTGTACTTCTGCAGTGTAGGCGGAGACGCTGGGTGTGGGTGATGCTAGAAGAGGCTCTGGGGTAAAGGGCAGGCAGTGGCTAGAGGCGCAGCTCGGAGCTGTAGGAAGCGGGGGCGCATGGTGAGCCGAAATGGTAGAATTCAACCGGTAGGTGCAATTCTGTAGTGAGTCGAGTACGAGGATTTTGGAGTAGGCATTGAGCGACACAGCCCCCAGCATTCGACTCCAAAGAAATTGCAACTCCGAGGCGGATATTCGTACTCAGACAAGGAGTGTTTCCTCAAGCATGGACCACCTGAGTTTCATAAGCCGCCAAGACCTGTGCGATCGAATTTCTGAGGCATTGCAGGTTAGAACAAGTTTGAACCGGTCGGCCTGGGAGATGAGCTTGAAGGTGAAGTTTGTAGTGTACCGCTGAGGCGCCATGAAATAAGGAACCATGTCCACCAAGATTTAGCGGCCAGCGACATCACCGCTGCATTCGGGAACTCTTTAGTAAAATTTCTGCTTGAGACTGGCATGTACGCTACCGAGTAGGAGCCGGTTCAAATGCAAATGTGGAGCAGTAACAATCGACCTCGCTTTTGATTTCGGGAGCTGCATTCCCACCGAAAGAATGTAGATCGCGTTTTCGCCGTAATGATTACGTATTCGAGACTGCCCTGTTCACTTACACCCGGCCACCGGGCCAGGAACGCAAAGGCCGCAGCGTGAGTAGGGACATAGCGCACCTGCAGGTGAAAAAGAGGGAGTGTCCTCGACGCGATCGAGCACGACTGGCTGTGGATTTCAAAGGGGAACTTTCAGAAGAAGACCGCCTCAAGACGTAGCCATTTCAAGACACCGTCCGCTCGACCTGCATTTTCGTGGGCTTTCTGGCCTTGTGTACCTCCTGCACGAAAGTGGTTTCTTGGTGGTGGCTGGTGTTACGGCAGACGCGCATGTTCGTTACGCTGGGCAAGAGCGGGCACAAAGACGGTAGATTGTCGCACTGTGTAGGCATTTGCTTCCGCGAGTACCGGGCATTTTCAAATGTAGTCCTTCTTGTTGGTATATAGAGTACCCACTTCAAGCGACACGCTTGGGAGAAAGCATCTCAATGAGTAGTCGGTGTGGACGTGTTTCGAGGGGACGGCAGAAATAAAAAAGCCGAGGATTTGGGCGGTAGATCGACGAGCGTAGTGAGGGTAGTAGCATGAAATGAGTCACACGGGTGTAGGCGATTAATACGCTCACGCAGAAGAAAATGGATATTCCGAGAATGGCAATGTGTACCCTATCTCTTTACATGGTCTCGATGCTCGCGTATTGCTCGACTGAGCCCACACACTCTTTATATCTCCGAATTTTGCTAAAAGGCTATCTTCGAAGTTACTTAACATCCGGCAGTACCTTTGATACTGACACCAAAGGGAGGTCGGCCGAGGTAATTGAGGTTTATGTAGAAATGTCCCTTAAGTGTTGATAATCATGTATTAGAAGTAGACTGCACCTCTTCGAAAGTTAGTGGATTTTGACTCGATTTTCGAGGACGGACCTGCTCTGGGGAAACACCGCTACTGTAATAAATTGTCACCGTGTTAAGATCAGGTTTACTAGCCCCGGGAGGCCCCTAATTACGAGTTGTCAACAGATAGAGAGTTTTATCGCCTCAGATCTCGGTGTTAAGCCTCGTAAGTTATCAACGCGGATGTATCAGTATTTCCGTTGGCTGCTTAACGGACTCAAGAAAAGACAGCTCAAGCCTCAAACAACCTGGATTATGCAGAGAATTCGGTGACGTGTTTCCGAAAAGATTTGCCAAGACTACCTCCCAATGTAGATATTGAATTTTCGATCGAGGCGGTACTGAACCTAAGCCCCATATCTATGACACCGTGATGTAACGGCACCAAAGAAATAAAGAAATTTAACACGCTAGTCATAGGAGTCATGGAAAAGGATTTATAAGACCGAAGAGCCTCCATGGGTGCTCCAAAGATTGTTCGCCAAGAAGCGACGGAACGCATGCAGGCCAATTGATTACCGGCTAAATAACAAGCGCTTAATTATTAACCGCATCTGCCGCCGAGGATCGCGATCTTTTACCAACCGTGACGCGGGCGTCTTTCCAAAAAATTGATTCAGGTATGGATATCACCAATTGAGAATAAGGAAGATGATATATCAAAATCCGGCCAGTTTCAACAAAGATATCTAAAGATGAGTTCTGTGATGCCGCTTGCTGACAAATGCACCGGAAGAAATTTTCATGGACCCGGCGAATCGTGTTTTTCTTGGGAAAGTTCTGCATAAGTTCGTGGTTGTATTTATTGATGACATCTTAATCTATTCTAAAAAGAGTGAGCTGGTTCACTTTTATGAGCATTCGAGGAAAGTATCGGAAATCTTATGGGTAAATCCGTTTGTAATGCAAAAGCTCAAAGTGTGAATTTTGGTCGGGAAGGTACAATTTTGGGTCGTTATCTCGGCGGCGGTAAGTGTGACCCACAAAAGGTGGAAGCGGTGATGAATTGGGAGAGGCCTTCAAGTGTGACTGAGGTGAGAAGTTTCTTGGGTTTAGTTGGATATTACAGAAGATTCATACAAGACTTTTCGTTGATCGCCGCCTCCACGACTCAAGCTTGACAAGCGAAGCATGCACTCATTTGTTCAAAGTAAGCATGTGATGCTCGTTTAATGAGCTGAAGAGGAGATTGACTACAAAGACCATTGCTGATACTATCATCGGGGAACTAAGGGCATGCTGGTGTACATCGACAAGCTCAAGAACATCAGGTTGGGGCCGCTAGATTACGCAAAATGGGAAGCGGACGAATATGCTTCGACAATTCAAGAATCATGAGTAAGAATTATCCTACCCATGATTCGAGTTGGCCGCAATTGTCTCGCTTTGAAAATTTGGAGACTACTTGTACGGGGTTAAATGCCAGGATATTTTACGTATCACAAGAGTTTGAAGTATATTACCACACAGTAGGAGCCGAATTAGACAACGACGTGTGGGCGCAGTTTCGAGCGACTACGATCTGACATTGAATATCATCCGGGAAAGCAAATGTAAGTGGTGGATGCCTTTGGGTCGAAAAGGAAGTCAGAGCAAAAGAGGGAGTTGTCGTATCAGTGTACTCGAGGTCGGGAGGTGATGGATCCGTGGTCGGCCTATATGAAGTAATTAAATACAATGGATAAAACAGAGACACGCAGTTAAAGACGGTAGCGGTAGACCTCGGGTCGGTGAAGCGAAAGAGGAGGTAAACTGAAGCCATGAAGGGCGATGACGGTATTCCGTGATTTAGGGAGTAGCCGAAAGTGGTCAGGCTCCACTTCGCCGACCTAAAAAGTGGAGATCTCGATTTGTGCCTCACAATGCTTCATATAATATGTATCCGGGGAGCAATTTAAATGTACCGAAATTCTAAGGAGAACTATTGCGGCCGGGACGAAGAAAGAAATTCATGGATTTTGTAGCAAAGTGTTTGATTTGTCAACAGTCAAGATCGACCATAAACCTTCCGAGGTCAGCGCAACCGCTACCAATACCGAACGGACGCTGGGAGAAGATCACCATGGACTTTGTGTTCGGGCTTCCAAACTCGTAAAAAGAAATGATGGATTTGGGTAATCAGGATAGACTATCTAAGACCGCTTCATTTTCTACCTATTAAGGCAACCGACGGGCCGGAGAGGTTGGCCAATATGTACGTGACCAAGCCAGCACTACACTGGGGCGCCGGAGAGTATTGTTTCGATGTGGACGCAAGGTTCACTTCCCGAGGTTTCGGGGAGGCTCTGTGAGGCGTTGGGGACGAAGGTCCATTCAGTAATCGCTGCCCATCCTCAAACGGACGGATTGGTCCGCTGGTAGAACGCCCAAACGCTGAGGACATGTCATGAAGCCATGTGTCGAAGCTCGTAGTTGAATGCGAGTTGCCAAAAATGGAGTTTGCTTATAATAACGCTTTTCAAGCTAGCATTGGAATGGCACCTTTCAAGCTTTGTATGGCCGGGAGGTGTAGGACTCGATATGTTGAAACGAGGGAGAAAGATTTATGGGTCCGAGTCAGCGGAAAGTTCGACAGAGTAGAGTAAAAGTGATACAACAACATTCGAGGACGGCACATGATGTGACAAAAAGAAAGACGCCATCGACGCCGGTAGACTTGTCGCTCGGTGTGGGTGACCGAGTATTTTTATGATATCTCCATGGAAGTGTAACGAGGTTCGAGTATGGAAGCCGGGAAATTCCTGTGACATCGACCATTTGAAATCTTGAAAAAAGGGAGCAGAGTTCACCGCTTGGCCTTTGCCTAGAGAATCGAGAGGATTCAAGTGATGTTTTCCATGTTTCCTGAGGAAGTAATGCCGGATGAGTCGCATATCTTAGAGTTTCAAACTGACGACCAAGTATTCCGACTCATGGTGAGTGGACCGCCAGATTCGATCGCAAAGAGAAGGTGTCGAGGAACAAAGAAGTGGAATTTTGGTAAAGTTTTCAGGAGGAATCATCGAGCTAGAGGCCAATGGGAGCGCGAGGGAGGATAGCGAGGAACCGTTACTCCGCAAATTGCCCTGAGGTTGATCTTGGTTGTTTTGATTTTTACCTTTCGTAGCATTGAGTTGAGAATTTCGAGGACGAAATTTTTGTTAGGTGGGTAGAATGTAAAAACCGGTAACGACTCGTTAATTAATAAATTAAAATGCAAGATTATTAAATTTATTTACGTAAATTTGGAAACCCACTTAATATTTTATGTACGTTAATGTTAATGTTCGGAAGTTAGTTGTCGATATAAGTTAAAACTATCGATCGAATAAAATGTTCGGATTTTCACCGGTTGGGCTTTTGGGCCCAACCCAACTACTTAGCCATCAAAACAAGCCCAAACCCCCAAAACCCATTTCTTCTTCCCTTGTTCGCCGGCCCAACCTATGAAAGCTCTCAAAAACATCTCGATTCTTCTTCCTCCATTTTCTCTTCATCTCAGTTTTGGACCTCAAATCTTTTTTTTGGAGACCTTCCCCATCAGTCTCCTCGCTGCTTCGTTGCGCAAAGGTCCGATCTTGTTGAATATTTTCGGGGAGACGCCGAGTTGACTTTTTCTGGCTGACTTTTGTATTTTGAATTTTATTGCTCCAATTAATTTCGGTTGTAAATTAGTTATTCTTGAGTTGGAAATATCGTGTTTGATGGGAATTTCGGACGCTTTTAGGTCAGTTGACTTTTTTTGGAATTTTGGGTCGACTTCTGCTTTTTGGGAAGCGATATTACGGAATATAATTATTGTTCAGGGCTTAAATTAGTAATATAAAGAGTTGATAACGATCGATATTCGGGGGTGTAGTTGTCATATAGTTGAGCTGATTTTCGAAAGTGATCGCTGGTCAATTTTCTAAAACGTGGTTTATAGTATATAAATACGTTATCGATAGTTATCGCGATTGTTTCAGATGAACATGAAAGTTATAATCATGAAGAAAATAGGTCAAAATTAATTTTAGTAGATTTTCGAGTAGTACGCGATACTGGACGTGAGGTCGATAGTAACGGTTAATTAATCGAAAAAGTTGAAATAGGTCGATTGAAATCGATCGAAACGTTAGTAATTTGAATATGCATGATCGATTATAAGATTTTAGTCCGAAAAGGAGATCAGCTATCTCGTTGGTTATTGAAACATAATTAGCAATCTATACGTAGTTGTCAATTTTGTAAATCAAAATGGATCGAAAGCGTCGCAATTAAATTGTGATAGTGGTTGAAATTGTTACGAAAGTAAGTAATTATGTTTTCTGATGTCGTCGTATTCTGTGACGGAACAGCCATGGTGATCGATTGATCGGTTGGGCGCTATGGTACCAGCTGCGGGTATTTATCACTGCTTGCTACATTATTTATGCTGCCGGCTATACGGTAATTGATTTGACTGCGGTATCTACGTTATAAACTTATCTCGGTTGTGGGGTGAAATTATGCGAAATCTTGACTTATGCTGTGGTCAAGTAGATGCATTATGGTATATTTATTTTTGTGGTAGTCATGTTTGAGTACACGTATGTTCGAGTGTGTGTCCTTTCGGAAGTATTTTAGGTGTCGGGCGTATTCAAGTTCGGTATATCAGCAAGCATGACGTATTCAATATATTTTGTTGAGTATGGGTTCTATACAAAAATTGTTGTATCGTGTATATTATGAATGCCGCATTGAGATATCAAGTATTAATGCTTTGTATGTTTGGTAATATATGTGATTTGTGAATTCGTTGATTCGGTGGACGTTTCAGACATATTGGGCGCCAAGGGCGAACCGAAAAGGATATGACGCATGTCATGCTCGGCGCGAGCCCGGCTGAAAAGGATATGTTGTTGTCGTGTTCGCGCGAGCCTCGGCTGAAAAGGATTTTAAATGTGATATATGATGTTATTGTGTTTTCGTAGTTATTTTATTGTTGTTGCAGCATTTAACGCTTCGTCAGGAAATTTTATCGCTTTACTTTTTTGATTATGTGATATGAGATCTCGGGGTATAATACGCCGAAGCTAACGTAAGTCGAATCTCTATAATGTGTGTATTTGTTAATGATGGCTTCGTTATGACGCTGGATAATTGGTATATTTTCTGCATTGTATATAAGGCAATATATCTATCTATCTTATCGCTACGTATGTATATCCTTTATTGTGTACCTCATTCGGATGTGGGTAAGTTACCATCCGGGTGATCTGCTTCAACTAAGATGTTTTGTACCTTACCCCTTCCCACCTTCGTATCGACAGTGCTCAAGGAAGTTGGCGTAGTTCGTGTATGTCCGTTGATTTTAATGCATGGTGACAAGCCGGGTTAGATCCTCAAGTCATCTCTTTATGATTTTGATGTACTCAGCTTTTTTTTTTACATTTTGTGTCGATGTTGAAATTGTAAAACTATTTTGTGGAATATTTGTAGACTTGGTTTTCACGGAGTTTTATGCTTGGGTCAGATAGTAACGCAACGACGGTTAAACTCGTAGTACAACATTTAAATTTTCGAACTATTTTACTATTTATCAAATTATCGTTTTATGGGTTATTAAAACGTGTGATTTTTCGTGTCAACTATCGTATGCTTAATTCGATATACAGCTGATGACGACTCCAACCTCGAGGGCGCATAACCTTGGTGCGGTCGTTACAATTACGGTATTCAGAAGAAAGCCGCCCCGAATCATGAACTGGGCGCTACGGGTGCAAAGGCAAGGGACACCTCGAGGCCATAGAGCGACCTCTAGAATTCACACGGGATGGTACGGGTCCTGATGCCTGTCAGGGCTCAAATGAGGACGCTGAGTATTTAAGCGGGGAGGTCAGAATTCAATCGCAAAAACGTAATACAAGGCTGTGTACGGTGCGTGATATGTTTGATAAGATTTGATCGGGTACTACTCATATCACCAAGATGCATCTTCTTTTTTCTAAGCTCATCTCATAAGAACTCCAATGTTAAGCTTGTCGCACTGGGGTAATTGACGTAGCGATCTCATCAGGAAGTTTTCTCACTAAGCACGCGAAATGAGGACAAAACGCTGATGGAGCATTTCAGGAGTAGCTCAGGAGGCCGTACCCCATCAAATCTAATAACGCATGTATCCGCACGGGCGTCTTGGCGCATAAAGAGGCCTTAGAGTGGTATCTTTTTAACACCTCATTCTTGACCCTACATTTACCTTGTATATGATCAATCACAAGTTTAGAGTCTCCCTTGACCACCACTTTTGTTATATTCAAGGATTTAACCAGCTTTAACCCCACTATCATGGCCTCATATTTTGCTTATTTGTTAGTGGCGGGAAATTCAACTCGCAGGGCATATTCCATCAAGTATCCCTCAAGTGGACCAGTTAGTACCTCCGGCACCCACTCTTTATCGCTTCGCGGCCCCATCTACGTGCAGAGACCACTCAAATTCCTAGGAGCCAGCGACCTCTATTTGTCGTACGGGGGTCAAGAGGAGCCCTAGCAGTGCACTCAATAACGAAATCCATTAATGATTGAGCACACTTATCCTTTGAATATAAGATAATTCAAACTCGCTTAATTCCACCGCCCAAGTGGTTAATCTGCCTCATAAAGCATAAGCACACCCCTCTTCAACGTTAATCGGTTAATACTTGTATGAGATGTGACTCAAAATAGGCTTTCAACTTTCTCACGGATATGATAAGGACAAAAGCAACTTTTATCAATCACAGGGTACCTTTCTTCAGCTCCTCTCAACACATGGCTAACATAGTATATAGGCCTTTGAGTACCCTCTTCCTCCTTATCAATACGCTACTAACCGCCACATCTGATATCGCGAGATATAATTGTAATGTCTCGCCTGATTCTGGGCGTGAAAGTAACTGGGAAGAACCTCGGTATTCTTTTAGTTTTGCAAAAGCCTTGTTACTCTTCATCCAATGTGAATCTTTCTTGGGACATTCGCCTAAGGTTTTTAAAGAAGGAGAAATTTCTCTCTCGGGCTGACTGATACGGGGTGCCGGGTTTAGTGCCAAACACCTCTCGCCAATTTTTGCGCCTTGTAGCTTTTAGGAAGTTCCATCATCAAGAGTGCTTGGATTTTGTCTCGGTTGGGCTCAATGCCCCTCTCACTAATCATATACCCCAAAAACTTCCCAGACACCATGCCAAAGGATCACTTCTCGGGGTTGACTTTTAACCAACTTTCTCTTAGTCTATTAAAAGTTTCCCTAAGATTCTTCAAATGATCCGCCTTGATCTTACTCTTCACCAACATATCATCCACATATATCTCCATATTTCGCCCAATCTGCGATGCAAAGATAGAATTCACCATCCGCTAATATGTGGCACCAGCATTCTTGAGTCCAAACGGCATGACTTTCCAACAATACAAGCCATACTCAGTCATGAACGCGGTTTTTTCCTCATCCTCTGGAAGCATTTTGATTTGTTGGTATCCTCGAGAATCATCCATAAAATTGAAGATCTCATGCCCTGCGCTGCCATCCACCAATCGCCCCAGGCATGGTAACGGGGTTGAAGTCCTTGGGAAAAACCTTATTCAAGCTTGTAAAGTCGTAAGTATTACCGCCCCGCCATTTATTATTTGGCTTCTTCAATTAACACCACATTACATCCCGCTTTGGGGAACTTCAACTCGCGGATAGCATAGGCCTTTAACAAAGTCTAGACTTCTTCCCTGATCGCTTTGTTCTTCTCATCATTAAACAAGCGCTTATTCTATTTGATTGGCTAAAAAGCTGGCCCATATAGCTCGCACAACTATATCGTCTATTCCGGTAATGCCTTTCGTCCCTAAGTAAAAACATCCATATCCACTGGGCTTATCCCCGCCCAAAGAATGAACCGACGCTTGATAACAACCAGCCTCTTTGGTCACCACATTAAGCCTCTATGCCCCCCGCAGGTGGAACCATCTCGAGGTGAACCAAAGTTGACACAGTAATTGGACTCCACCACCCATCATTTAGAAATCCTCCAAATCTACTAATCGTAAATTGTGCTCTTATCAGGATATCCTTGTCCCTTCGCTTCATCAGAAGTCTAATGCCACCACCCACGCTTGGATCGTAGATGACTAGTAAAAACCTATTAACGGGTGTGCATCGGTTTAATTTCGCGGGTAAGCGTAACTTGTCAAAGGTGGTCAAGTATAGCACATCCGCTGAGTCGCTCGCCCACTAAAGATCCGCCTCTACCTTGAAATTTGCTATCACTGAATGATGCTCTCAGGGGTCATCACGAGGTAATTCAATACCCACTAATTTTTGTCATTAAAACTTTATGACCTCCTCTTCCTTGTTGTTGTTTCAAATGACATGGAATACACCTCTCCTCGCGGGCATAGACCTTTTCTAGGGAGTTTCGAACGCCTCTTCCCGCCTCGGCCCCCGCGGGACAGACTTCAATGCGCCTGGGCACCTCCCTCGGGAGGCTCAATTTTAACCCGCGGGTGGTTATTCCTTTGGGACTTCGCCGGGTTTTGACGTGGTATGTCCCTACTGACCGCTTCCTATCTACTGCACCTTTAAGTATCCTGCTGCTTCATTAATTTTTCACCCTAACTCGGTGATCCGGCATTCATCAGCGGCCATGTCCACGCTCCCTGATGGTATTCACAAGAAGGGTTTTTCTCGCTCCCGGCTGGGTGCACTTCATCCGTAGACCGGGCTTTGCCAACAAGTTTTTTGTAATCTATTTCATGGGAATACTTCCGCCACCGGCTACCCTTAACGGTGTTGTTGGCTCGAAAGAGCTATTTCATACAAGAACACACTTAAACCCTTCAAGGGGCTGGGATCATTGCCGCTTCTCAAGGATCGCCTATCCCGCTGGATCCTTTCCCATACAGGCTGCTTTATGGGCGATTTGATCGCGGCTCAAGCCACAGTGTGCGATCGCCTCTAAGTCTTCTTCCGCTTATTTTCTTTGGTCTTTAATTCCTCCAGTTCAACATATTATTTTACCCTCGTCATTAACCGGTCTTTAGATAGCTGCATTTCAATGCCAAGTGCCTTCTTCAGCTTCCCATATCTTAGCCCTCTGTAGAAGGCCATATAAGCTACTTTATTATCAGCACATTAATATTGTATTTCTGTGGAATGGTCAATAATATATCATTATATCACTTTTGATAGCATTTTAGGGATTCAATTGGCCCTTGTTCAATCTCCATCAATGCTCTTTCATCTTGATGCCCCCGTATGGCGGATCCAAACTTAGCGATGAAAGTATCCACCGTTTGTTAGCGCCAGCTGCCTATGGACTCTTGGGCTGTAATGTCATATAATAGTTCAGTATTTTACCTTAGGCTATTCGAGAATGCTTTGCGTAGATAAGTCCGGATTAATTACTTTGATTGTCATCTTTGCCAAAACCCTCAGGAATATTTAATAGGGTCGCCACTTCCTCCAAACCGAAAGTGAATCAAGGAAAACAACCCCTTTCGCTGGACCGCATCCAAATTTATCTATGAATGGCATTATTGCTTTTACACTCCCTTCCTCGACGCTGAACAGGAATTAGTGCCTTAATCATATCCTTCATGTCTTCAAGCTCATTTTGGAGTTTCTGTGTAAGATCATCGCCTGAGCTGCGTACCGCCAATGGTACCGCTGGCGCCTCTTTGGCGGATTGCGCTCGGGCACCATGCGCCTCTTTTATTTCGACATGCCCTGCCTCCTGAGCCGATTTAGTATACGAGAAGACTATATCACCCTTTCTCTTTGGAGTTCCCATATCTCATTAACCCTTCTCTGCATCTCGGCTTCAACGTCCGGCGGATATTGCTATATGTTTTGTTCATCAAAGTGGTTATTATGCAAATTTATTTTTTTCAATCCGCTCGTATAGCCACTTGATAATCGCGATCCAGATAAGCATCCCTAATTACAATGCGACTTCTATTACAAAAACTATTTACAAGAATCGGACTTTCAATTATATGGACTCTGCCTAGTGAAAATTGTCACTGGGGTCCTGGCTCAAAAACCACTACCTCTAGATCCGGCTGGAAGCCGAGCTGGGAAGTTATAAAGTCGGCAAGGTCCCGTGAGCCCTCAACTTGATCCACCGTAGCACCTAAAAGTGTGACCTCATGGAGCGATCACACACTCCCGACGAACAAGCTTAAGATTAGATTTAAATAACGCATTTTAAAGTAGTAAATTAGAATTAAGGAATAAATGTACTATGAGCGAGTATTTATAAAAGCAAAGACAAAGCGAGTCACTGCATCTCTTTCTCACGATCATGAAGACTGGGTTCCTCATCTCACTGGGCCATCACTTCCTGAGGACCTTATCCATCAACTGGGCCAAGTGGTTGGGCCTCGACTTAAGAAATGCTATATATATCACTTAAAGTTTGTAAAAAAATAAATGGGTCTTACATTTAGTGATGGAGGGAGTCTTGCTTTTCAAAAAAATTTAATGGGCAATTAATGAAAAGTGAAATACTCAAATATAAAATTTCATGTTTGATGTAAACAATATGTTTGATTAATGCATAACTATTTACTTACATCTATATATGACATGTATTTTGTACATAATTATATTTTTTTATACAATACTCACATACTCTTTTTTTATTGAAATTCATTTTTGGATTGTATACAATCATCTTTAATAAAAACGATTATACTTGCTTAGGTTTTAATAGAAGTCCCTTTATTTGGAAACTCATAGGCATATCTTTTGAAAAATTGTGTAGTTTTTCAAAATGTGCAATTAATGAAAAGTGAAGTACTCAAATATAGGGATGAATGCAGAGCTATCACAGGCCGCATTTCAAGTTTTTAATGCAAAAATATATTGGACTAATGCATGCTTACATATTTACATACATCTATATGTGGTTGTATTTTTGTACATAATTGTATATTTTTGTATAGAGTACTCATGCATTTGGGTTTCTTCAAATTTATTTTTGGATTGCATATAACTAATTTTTCATTTTTGTTCTCATGTATATGTTACATAATCTACCTAATATTATATCAATCATACAAAAAAATTAATATACAAGAATGAGCGAATTCGCACAGGTTGGACTGTGCACAGATAGCTAGTTTATTTAAAAGGTTAAATGTCATAATTAATTTTTTTTAACATGATCATTGGATAAAAAAATACACTTAAAAACCAATCTAACGGTTTCATAAGTAATTAAGCAACATATCCTTAAGCATGTAAGTAGAAATTTGTTATATTTGCATAAGATTAAGATATATGTTTTATTTTGAGCTAGGGGTTAGGAGGTTAAAAAAATCCTTAAGCACCATGCTTATATCATTCATAGTCATTGAATCATGTGGTTATCAATACGGTTTTATTTTGAAAAAAATTATTGAAACTAAAAAAGAGAGAAAATAATGTATTTGTGCTTTGCTTAAGCCCTAAATAAGACTCTTTTATTTATAGCTCAAAAAATAAAATACATGTGATATTGTAACTAAGTATACAATTAGTCCCCGATGGTGGTATAGTAACCGAAGGTGATATGTCGCACATTCACCCATGTTCTTTCATGACCATACCGCAACATTTCTCCGACATTTTCGGCGACCATACTACAAAATTCCGCGCCAATTTTAATTAATCCGCAACGCATAACTATCTAAGACTCTCCGCCTTTTTTAGTTTTCATCCTAGCTATTTTACTTCAATTGAAGAATTATTTAAGAACGAATCTACATTTATATATATATATATATATATATTCCTAATTAATGAATTAAAACAACAATTTAATAAATATATTAGTATTGCCTTTTATTATATATACATTAAATAGAGTTTAAAAAGTAAAAACCAAATTAAATGCTGTGATTTTGAATTCCAAAGTAATAAGTCTTTTAAAACAATGTTTTTGTTAGGACGACAACTAATAAAAACCTTAAAGAATATCAAACTCCAACTTAATACCTCTATGTGACCAAATGGGTAATTAGCTCTAATGCTTTAAACATTTTACATATTTACTTCAGCATCTGCATTCAGAATAAATTTACTTAATCGTCTGGCCGTCCATTGCCCCCTTTGCATTCTCACATACCACCCCCTTTTCGAAAATCGCAATTCATCATCAAAATATCTGAATTTATACACGCTTCAATTTCTACTAAATAATTTCTTTGCATTTTCAACACATATATAATGGGAAAAAGAAAGAGAAGACCTGACCACAACAAGACCCCGATTCCTCCTTTTGATAAAATTCTAACATTTTTTCCTCTTTTTTTCTTCCATTATTTTTAAAATGTACCTGTCTGATTGATTCAGTTGTTTGGTCTTTTACATCATCATTTTAACTTGTCTTAATTATTTTTTTTTCTTTCACTATTATCTGGGTTTCTTGTTTTTCATGTATCTGTCTGTTTGTTTCAATTATTTGATCATTTTAACTTGGATTAATTAATTATTTGTTCCTTTTTCATTCTTTCATTAATATCTGTTTTTTCCATGTAACTGTCTGATTGTTTTAGTTATTTGTTCTATTACATGATCATTTAACTTGTCTGATTTAATTATTTATTTATAAAATTACCAAAAATGGCTGATTTTTGTTTTCTTTACTTACCCAAAGGATACTATGTAATGTTGAAGTAACAACTATGTTGGATGATTAAATGTGTGTGCATTAATCGGTTGGTTTTTTGGGTTTGTTTGAAATGATATTTATGCAAATTAATTTAATTGATCCGGCTATAAAGGTCGAGTCTTTTGTGTAAATTTCATTGATATTTTCCTTTGATGGAAGGATTAGGTGTTTAATATTTTCTACTAATGAAACTTTGTCGGGCGTTGATCGTAGTATATTTGCAAAATTATGGCCATACTGTGTGTAACATTGCCTGTCACAAGCCCCGAATTAAGGAGGGTTGTGTTAGGCCTCAACAACGGAGAACTTTGTGGAACCCCTAGTATAAATCTGGCACAAAATGAATTTTGTATGGTAAATGAGAATATGTAAGGATGTTTAGATGTCAATTTATGGCCATAGTTGTGTTGCTGGTCGAATCATGTTTTTTACAATATTGATTTTTTCTTGCATCTAGATAATGGGAGAATTTGAATCCTATAATGGTCATAGTTTATTTGCAAAATAATCATTTGGGGCATCTTAATTTTTAGTTGCAAAAATAGTTTTAACAATAGAATTGTGTCTATGTCTGTCTATGATTTATCTGGAGTGATCGTTATATCACTCTCTTTCTTACGTACTTGTATTGGAAATAGCATTAGAGTCTATACCCTAGATCACTATATTATGTGTGATTTATCTGCTCGCTTGAAGTTGACTTTGAGTTCTTGGCTCCCTCATTATAAATTGCATACCGTGTTCTTTTTTGTTGCGATCCTTTACTATCAATGTGGCAACCCCATCAAATTAACCTTTTCATTCTTCAAATCCTGGGAATATATGGGTTTAATAGTTTGTTCCTGGCTTAAAATGGGAAGAAACCCCTTTCCCTGAGGAGACACACTCGTGAATGTTACTATTTTTTTTCAATTTTTTCCTTTGGCTGTACTCTCTTTATCCTTGTCATCATTAATACACTGATTTTATTTCTTTATTTCACGTAAATCCAAGTGGTTTTAAGTTTATCTCCACCAGACTGCTGCATTTGATGTTAGAATGGAGCTGTCTTGGTTCATGTTCTTCTTCCTTCTAAATTCAGGAAAAATGTTGACTTTGTACATGCTTTGCAAGTCTCTTAGTTTTGTTCGACATTTCTTTTATCTGGCCACAATCGCAGTCATTTATGCATTGTTCCATGATTTGTGTAGAATAATTTTTTGAAGTGCTTGTTTTACATGTGACTGTTTCTGATACATACATTGATCTGTCTTCATTCTAAATTTATTTTCACGAACTTTGAAATTAATTTGCTTCAGAGGTGTACACATCAAGCTTATGATACCGAAGCACACCCATCCTCGTCTAATATGGATAGTGCAGATAACCCTGTTCTTGTGTCGCAAGCCCAATCGTTACCTAGTCATCAGCATCCCAGTTGTAGCCGTGGGATAGTTTTAAAGCATCCTCGTCATCATTATAGTCGTCATTACTATCGGAAAAGAAGATCCAATCATGGTGAAACCTCAACTTTTACTGGGAAGGTTACCGACCAACAAGGTGAAAAGTTATCCTTCAAGCTGTCTAGCAAACCATATCCTGATTCCTCTGGTCGCATTGCAGGTATACTTTAGATTTTTCATGGTACATGAATAGTTAAGCTAGTTTTTGCATTTGATACTCTTGATTTATGAAAAGGACATCATCGGTGCTTTACCGAAATTCACTTTTTATTTTTTTTCTTCTCCGTCTGCTTTTGTACATGGACTTGTTATTCTCTCAGAGAACAGGGAAAGACTATTCTTTCGGCCTGAAAAGATACGGGACAGTTTGTTTAGTGATGATGGATCATCGTCAGATATGGAATGCGGCTTATGTGAGAAGCTTCTGAGGAAGAAGCCTTTTGTTTTAGACCATACGTCATCGTCTGGTGAGCTCTCCGTAGTAGCAGTTTTAGTATGCGGCCATGTTTATCATGCTGACTGCTTGGAACAAGGGACATGTCACGAGGACCGCCATGATCCACCCTGTCCATTGTGCCCATGCATGGCAAGGGATAATAATGCCTCACTGTTACATGAGTGATGATACTTGTTCTCATTTTATGCAAAAAAGTGGTATCGCTTACCTAGATAGGTTGTGTAAATGTGTGTTTTAGGGTGTTGACTGTTTCAGGCTTTGTTTTGCCAGAAGTAAGATATCAGTATATACATGCAATGTTTGACTATTGTAGTGAATGCGGCTGGGTTCTGTTAAGAATATGAAAGAATCAACTGTTTGTTTTCTATGATGTTGATCAAGAAATGGAGATTAACCTTGATTATCCAATAGAAATAAACCATGTTTTCCTTCAAAGTTCTCTAGTTTCTATTTCGTTTCCCTGGAAAAATAGTTGTAGTATTTGAATTTTGAAAAGGGTCTCCAAGATCTGCTACAAATAGGAAGCATAAGATGATAACAGCTTGTGATGTTTGTAATTTGCTTGATCACCTGGATTGATCATCCCTTAATAGACTCGATCAATCGGCTAAATCTTTTTACAGGATTGACAAAACAGGTAAGCTTCACTTGTGGCTTTGATCCTCTCTATAGATGGATCGTTGACACAATTCCTAACACCTCAATTAGAAGTTAATACTAATGCAATTTTTTAGGGCAAATGGCTGAAATGATCACTTACAAGCCATAAGTATTACCGATCACTTCATGTCAGTGCCGCCTTAGCCGATCATTTACGTTTCAAAATCGATCTTACGCAGAGATTTTCGCATAATTTTCCTGTTAAGCTTCCATAATCAATATGTATCACGCGTTAATTTTTAAGTATTTTAGTCATTTCATACCTAAGTTTAAAAAAAAAGCAAAAAAGACAAGTAAGTGATCATTTATGTTTGGATAATTTGGCTCTAAGCCGATCACTTACGTTTCGTGCTGCCCCGGTTGATATGATGCTTCAAAATCGATCCCAGCTTGGTACTTTCGCCTAATTCCTTATTGCTTCCTCAGCACCTGGCCATGGGCATCACGCGGACATTTTTTAGGACATTTCAAAATTGATAGACATTTATTTTAAAAACGCTTTTGATAAAGATATTCCAATTCTAATTTTGAATTTTTTCCCCAAAACTTACCATGAAATGACTAAAAATGCTCAGTGTCACGTGATTGTCACGTTGACATAATTAACAAAGACTTAACTAAAATTTAGGCAGAAAATACCAACTAAAACCGATTAAACATGTTTCGACGACGAGACTAAAACATGTCTATACCGGTGACGATAACCCTTTTCCAATTTTTCAATTAAAACGTTTCCACTGTGTAAATGATTATGTGTCAAATGATTAGATAAAGATTGTTTCAGATTCTACGCCCTTTACTTGTTATATACACATACATAGTGAAATGAGTTGAGACCTTAAGGACAAATATCACTTCCTCTTTTCCGCATTACAAGGGAATGTTGATCATAAACTATTGAAAATTAACAGAAAAATATGGGAATTTCCATTGCAAATAATCTGGCCTACAACTTGAGACGACGAGATTATGAAGAAGATATATTGTCTATAATCTGCCATTTATGACCTATCCGTCGTAGATACTGATAAGTATATATAGATTATTGATTTAAGGCTCAAGCGATTAGCCTTGTATGTGGATAAGGCTTTTATGAGGCAAGGGTTTTTAAAATGATGACAGTGTCGAAATCAGAGAGACAGATAGTACCATAACCCTCTTGTACTTGCCTATAAATACTCCCTCATAAGATTCCTTTCTTAATCGCTGGCTTACTATGTCATAGTACATTCACTAAATTCCAAACACTAACTCGACGATTTGAAATGTTCAAGTGACATCGCTTCCACGCGGCCCGGCTGTGTAATACAACGGACTGCCTCTCGGGACTCGCAGGACCAACAAGACTTTGTAACTCCGGCACCCGCCACCAGATTCTAGTAGATCGGGTTGTCCCGCGCAGCACCTGGCCACCCATTTCCACCAGATCAATTTCAAAGCACTGAAGTCCGCTTGATTAAAAGTCACGTAATGTAGTCCCATTGAGATTTGTGATCCAAAGGATATAGCGGAATGCTTTTATCAGGTGGTGCCGTCTGTAAGGATTGAAAAAACAAATATGAATAATACAAATGTATTTGTTCACAACTCACAACAAAATAACCCGCCTAATGAGCAACCACATCCTCTCTATATCCAGCGGATATCGAGGTAGAAATTCAACGGCGGGTCAATGAAGCTTTAAACAGAGAGCGGGAAAGGACTGTATAGTCATCCTGCTATACACACCACACCGGACATGGTGCATCTTCGTGAGAGTACTAAGCCCCCGAGGAACGCATGACAATACGGTAGGCGCGCCCGTAGTACCTTCACAAGTAACTGTACCTCAGATTGATCCTGCTACTCAAAAATTATAGCAAGAGTTGGCGGATATCAA
The DNA here is from genome assembly GCA_019722365.1 of Lithospermum erythrorhizon. Classification (NCBI taxonomy): domain Eukaryota; kingdom Viridiplantae; phylum Streptophyta; class Magnoliopsida; order Boraginales; family Boraginaceae; genus Lithospermum; species Lithospermum erythrorhizon. The sequence continues at coordinate 46,839 of JADFUC010001910.1, read as the reverse complement.
AGAAATTATGAAAACATTCTTGCCAAACGCCTGCCTGGGTGCGGAGGGTAAAACAAAGATGTCAAGCATGTATCGGTTGACGCGTCCCATTGCCAAAGGGTTTCACGTTACCTCAGCTCACCCAGTTTAATGGCATAGGGATCCCATCAAACATTTGATGGGTTTTCTAGCTAAAATGACTATTACATCAAAACGGTACTCCCCGATATATATGTGCAAATGAATTTTTCAAACAAATCTTAGCGGAGGAAGCCTTGATCGTATATGGCCTTACCACTAAGGTCCATTGATACCAGCAAACAACGGATGTATCCATCGCTAATTTTGGATCCGCCATACAAGCACACCAAGACGACGGCCGCTAATGGATATTCAACAGGGTCCTAGTAAGTCTCTTAGAAGCTATCATAAGAGATATAATGACATCCTGTTAACCATACTAGAGCTGAACAATAAAATAGCTTACATGGCTTTTTTCCGAGGCTTGACGTATGGAAAATTGAAAAAGGCCCTAATCTTGGAAACCCCGCTGTCTAAAGATGTGTTAACAACGAGAGTTAAGCAGTATGTTGAACTGGAAGAGTTAAAAATAACAAGGAGGGTTTAATAAATACTTACGAGGATGTAATTCTGAGAAAGTGAGGCGATCAAAGTCGCTGCTAAAAAAGCCCGGCTCGGGGGAGAGAATTCAAAGAGATAGGGGAAAAGTTCTAAAAAGAGGTATTATGAGCCTTTGTCTCAAAAAGGGACTTGTTCGATGTACTCAGCGAACGCCAATAGACGGATTCACACCATTGGGCGGTGTCTATGGCGGAGGCTCACACTCCAAATCAGGCAAGTGAATTTGCTACCCTGCTGGGCCATGACGAAGCTCGCACTCAGTGGGCGGACAAGCATCAAGGACGCTTAGTATCATCACGAGTACGGGCACGACACAATGATGACATAATTCTCAATGTAGAAATTGAGAAGTTAATCAAAAAAGGGAATCTTTTTAAAAAGAGTTTATTGGGAAGTGGAACTTCGCCAGACATTACGCCAAAACTACGTGAGCCCACCCCACCCCAAATTGGGTTGTTTCGTGTGGAGGTGCTCAATCATCATGACGTTATTATTCGGCCTAATCACAAGTGGGTAGCCGATTCTCAAAACCCGTGAAGACTATGTCAGGGAGGTATATTCCTTAATCAAGCACGGAATCTAGGGTGCGAAATAATCAGCCTTCTCTAATAAGGAATTAATAGTGATTGAATTACTACATGATTTATCTCAGGGTTATGGTTCTTATAATCGCTTAATTTCACTACGTGGAGCGAACGTTAGTTGATACGTGGTGCCTCTAATGGATATACTATATTTGAGCACCTTCGATAAGTTGCAGCTCCCGCGCAATCTTCTACAACCTCTCCATACACTACTAATAGGGTTCACATCCCACTCCATAAACGCAATGGGTATGGTCACATTGATTTTACCATCGAGCGGGTATAAAAAGCGTGTCAACTATAAGAGTACGTCATTGGTGGATATCAAGGGTTCTTCATACAACGGGTTGATAGGGAAGCTAATTCCATACTAACTGCATTAAGGGCGATAGTGTAACCTATTCACCTCAAGATGAAGTTCCCTTACCCGTGGGGCATAGGAGAAGTTGCGCGAAGACCGGCATCAAGGATAAAGTTATCAAACATATATGCCACCACTAAACAAAAGGCCCAGCGAAGAGCATAGAAAGCGGAGTACGAAAAATCATATGAAGATAAATACGGTAAAGAATGAAGGTCAGGAAGACAATTCGCCGAAAGAAAGGGAAAGCAAGAAGAGGGCCATGCTTCATGAGGAGGTCTTGATCGTCCCTTTTAAACAAGAAAATAAGGACAAAACCTTTATAATATGTACAAAGGGAGTGAGCACCAACAAATGTTAATAGCTCCGTAAGAGACTTCAAGATATGTTTGCATGGGGACCGATGACATGCCGCATGACTCCAGCCTTGGCGTATTAATGCTGGGATACCGACCCAACCTTCTCACCCAATGCTCAAAAGAAAAGGCTTTTCAATGATGAAAGAACATAGCCACAGGGAAGCAAGTGCATTTCCTGTTAAAAAGCTTCTGAACGATCCGAGTTGAAATTCCCCGTGTGGATCAAGTAATGCTGTGCTCGGTCAAAAGCCTAATAATGGGCGGCGCATTTATTTTACTAGTCTGAACAAAGCATGTCCTAAATATTTTTATCCGCTACCTTGCTTGGGGCGCCAGCGGACGGGTAGAAATGGGGTACGAGGTCTTTAATTTTATGGACGCCTCGACGGAAATCATCAAACTGCACGCCCCCTTTGTGATGAGGAGAACCGTATTTATCATCGAATATGGGCGTGTATTGCTGGAAGGTGATTTACGCTTAACAGGAATACAGTGCCACTTATTAGCGATGTAAACCTTAATATTCGCTTCCCCTAGATCGGGCTTAATATGGACATTTATGTGATGATATACCGGGTCAAAAAGTAGCACATGCGCGGATCACCTGTAAAATCTTGGGGAAACCTTGATCAACTGCGGAAAGCCGACAGCGAACCCCGAGAAGTGATTATTTGAGCTCGTGCTGCGGATATCATTGGATACACATCATCACAAGGGGATCGAGCCTAATTCGACAAAGATAGAGCGCTTATCGAGTAAATTAAGCCACCCAATAGTTAAGGCGACAAAGTCCAAAATCTACTGTGTTGTCTCTCGCGGCTCTCAACCATTTTATATCCGTCCGCTTAAAGGAACCTCCTAGCTGGTGCTCTTTCGAGGAATTAAAGAGATATTCGGGGATCACCCCTACTTTTCGCGACCTGAAAGAGAAGAACTGCTGTATCATGTCTAGCCATCTCCTCGATTTAGTAGGTAAATAGTGTGTTTTTCTGTTAGAAAATGGAAGTATACAAAAACCGATATACTATGTTAGCCATGTATTGAGAGACGCGGAAGAAAGATATCCCATAATAGATAAAGCCGCTTTCACTTTGGTGATTTCAACTAGGAAATTGAAGGCATATTTTGAATCGCATCCAATCTAGGTGGTAACCGATCAATCTTTCTTTTAAAGCGGTTATCTCAACCAAAGATTGTCAAGGTTGTTGCAACCACTGGGTGATGAGGTTAAGCTTGAAGTTTGAAATATCCCATGCCCCTAGACCCGTGACGTGGCATAAAGATCGGGAGGATTTTGTAACCGAGTGTACGCCTGCCGACTTTATCATACAGGCCAAGGGCCGAGTGAACCAAGTATTCCTCGATTAAGCACTATATGGATGGAGCCTCGCAATGATAAAGTGCCGGGCAGGGCACAAGTACTAGTTACGGGACCCTGTGAGGGCATAATGGAGTACGCCTCACTCCGCTTTCCCCGCTACAAACAATGAAAGCTGAATGCAGCCAAATGATAATCAAGCTACAAGGTTGGTCAAATCTTTAGTGTAAAAAAGAGCTCGTTGGGAGATTCCAAATTGATAATAGATCGCATCCGAGGACGTCATGGGTAAAAGAATTTAAACTCTAATGAGATACCATCCAAGGCGGTTGAAAAATCTCAAAGTTTTAAGCGGATCATATTCGAACATATCCCCTGGGCCGAGAATGAAAAAGCAGATCGGTTGTCTAGACTTGCTACAACTTATTACATATCGAAGCTACCAAAGTGGGGCGCATGTCAAGCCTCGACCAACCCGCCAAGTAGCTGTGCTCATCGCTAATATAACAGAGATAAAACACAATGGATCGAGGGTTCTTACAATTGAGACATAGCGAATGGAAAACTTCCTGATAACCTCTGCCGCGTTGGGCGTATTAAACCGGGGTTTCAGTACCAAATATGGAAATTGTATAGGAAATCTCTACTCTGTCCCTCTCTCTCGTTAACCCGTGGTATGGAACGGAGGATGTGCCTAAGGTATTGGGCTGGAAGTACAATGGCAGCGGTGACGCGGAAGTCACATAATAATCTCTAGCCATTAAAATCACAGCAGCCGGATATTATCGCCAACATCGCAGTGCGCGGACGCAACCGCTTACGTTGGGGTTAGTCATATGCTTGTTACCGACGGGAAAATGCCACACAACTACCCACCTCCGCTCTAACCCCAGTGATAAGCCCAATCCCATTCGCCATGTGGGGAATTGGCCTTGTAGGGAAGTTGCCAGTGGGGAGCCGACCATTATCGCTGGGCGGTTGATTACTTTAGCAAACGGGTGTGTTTCCTGCACCCCTTAAGAAGACTAAAAGCGAGAATGTCATTCACTTCTTATGGACAAACATCCTCACGAGGCTCGGGGATCCCAAGAATACCGGTTTCGCATTAACGGCCCCGCCAGGGTCGCTTGTTCGCGTTTTCTCGCGGAAAGCTCGATCGAAAGCATGTTCGCTTCCAATGTATTATTACCCTCAATCGAATGGATAGATGGAGGTTATGAACCACATCATTTTCAAATTAATAAAGAAAAACACACTCCAAAGCAAAGAAAGCGGAGGGAAGCTGACGAGGAAGTATTCAATAAGATTTATGGGTCACTTCGCCCACACCAAATCAATGTCGGCCAGTGCCCCTTTTAGCATAGTTTCATGGAGCGTAAACGTGGTTCTACCCGCCGTTCGGGCCTTAACCACGCATGCAAATGGGGTTTGATGAAGAGAAGAAGAATCAGCGCTTGAGGGAATATCTCAACTTCGCCGATGAACTAAGAGATGAGGCTTTGTACAAAATCCTCAAGTATAAACAACTTATGACTCATCTTATAACCTATGGTTAAAAATCTGCGATCCACCTGGGATTTGTAAGTCATGTGGGTTATGCTCAGCAAGCCAACCTAAGGAACAAAGTAAGCTGAGCCCCAAATGGGAGGGACCATATCGTGAAGCGAAGTTAAGTGGTCCAAGCACATACGTAGCCCAGGACTCGAAGGCAAATTTGTTCCACGAACCTGGCATGCCTCTAAATTATGCAAGTATTATGTGTAACCGCCCCATGAGGGATATGTAACCGCCCGAGAAGGGAATTCATTCTTTATAAAGAATGGATCATTAATAAAATGCGGTTATTACTGGATTCTCTTTATGACTTGTTAAAATTATGTGGAATACGCTACAACAATTCGTTGGCATGCAATCCCATAAGTATAGTTATATGAATTCACATGTACATAGACAAAAAACGAACTTATCATTCGTCGGTCATGAAATAAAAGCCCCGTAATTGTTCTTTAAGCGATTACAAATAGGGAAACAAGCTTTTATAAATATGACCACTGGTTAAATTTAAAACTGGCGCTTCATCCCCATAAGTGTATCAACACTCTCGACTTCGCATCCAAGATAGTTGGATATGTGAGCAAAGATATAGGCTTATCTGGCTAGCACAAGAAACGGTAAACAAAAAAGTATCTAAGCATATAAGCGGGTGCAAACACAAAATAACGAGGCGGATGAAGAATAAAGTAATCATAAAAGCACTTGTATTACAAACATGTGCTCCAAAGTGAATACAAAGTATGCCAAAGTAAGAAATGTCCTTAAAAAGTACATAGCGATAAAAGACATAAAATCGCTCGGACTAAACATCTAAGAAGTAGGAGGGTCAGCGGTTCCGAAAAGCATTCATCCCCTCTTTCTTTCTTCTTCCGCCTCAGAGTCGAGGGCAGCAAGTGGAAACATGAAATAACCACCTCGTGATATTCCCCGACGAAGTCCTCATAATTCAGTACTATGGAAGGATTGACGTCCCCTGAGCACGGCCTGGTGAAGTCGACAAACACGTTAGAAGCCGCTTCCTTCCCCTCGGCCTGCATTTAAAAACGTTGATTGTTGAAAATCATGGATAGCTCTTACCCCGGTGGAGAGCTTCTTCTGGGCCGACTTTAGCTTTCTCGGCTTCATACTACTCAACCTCTTGCCTCGCTTGATTGTGGACGAGTAGGAGTCGCTCCAGCTTTTGAGAAATATCAAAATGCTCACCTTCCAACCAAAAACTGGCCTCGGCAGAAGGCCATGTTTTGAATTTCAAATGGCGAGCCTCGATCAATCGCTTCCTTCTCCTTAGGTGCTCGGGCACAGGAAATGACTTTGAGTTTCTCGTTCTCTTCCTTTAAATCTTTGACACGGAGCTGCAAAGCCCTCTCCTTCTCAAACGCCTCCTCACGTGCATCATCAAGGAGATCCGCTCTACGAGCTATCACATAACTCGCATTCATGGCCTCGCACGCATAAAATACACAAATAAAAAGATATATATGTATATGTAAGGAAAAGAGAGCCGCGGGAGGAAGAGCAAAGCACCTTAATCGATAAGTTCGGTAGTGGCGCCATGAACTTCCATAGGATCTTAGAAGGACTCATAGTCCTTCCTAATCCGCCTCCAAAGTAAAGGGGCGAAGCATGAAAAGACGTATTCCTTCCATTGTGCGTGGAGTTCTTTGCCATTTTAAAACCGCCAGAAGAGTAAAGTGGCAACCCCGTGATAATTGCTTTGTACCCCTGCCTTAGGCTCAAGCGGAATCGGACATTCCTCTGAAACGAGTCTGAGGTAGAGGGGATGAAACAAGCAGTTCCTTCTCAGCGCCTCCCTTTTCAGGATACCTGGGTGCTATGGTCCACGGGTCAAATCCAAAATCTCAGATCTGGGAAGCTTGGCGAGCACATTCCTGCCCTTCAAAAAAAAGTGGGTCTTGAACCCCGCTCGGTAGGCCTCTTTTTTCTCGTAGAGAAATAAGAGGTTTGAGCGGGCGGCGGTTGAACAACTCCCTTCACTGCCGCATGACCTTGAAAGATTTCTTCACCACCTCGCTCGCCGAAATGGAACCCGACGCTTTACATCTGCTGAAAATAAAACTTGATCGGCTCCACATTCATGGCGGGCGTGTTAATACCTCATCATCCGAGTAAAAAGCAAAAGTTAGGTAAGAAAAGAGTTAATTTATAATAAACGGAAGTAAAGGAGGGTATACCCCAACCAATCTGAAGCGTGCCACGGTTCGTCAAACTCCTCTGAACTGGATTCTAACTGATTAACACCATTTTATAATGGTAAGGGTTCACAAAAACCCGCTTCAACGTGGCGATTTGGGCTTTGGCCAGAGCGGTTTTCTTAAATTTGGGGCGCGATGCTTCCGCCAAGGAGGTCCACCTCTCAAACTCAGATCACTCATCCTCCCTCGTGTAACACCATTTGCGGCCATCTACCCTCAGCGATTTTCTCTGGCTTAAGCTCAACAAAGATTTTGTAGTCTTTAGTCAAGGAAAGCGAGGTGTGGGCCTAGAATGCTATGGTGTGGTTTATTTCACCATCCTATGTCTACTATAAAATGGTAATAGTCAACCAACTAGTAGGGCGGATTTGCCCTGGGGCACGGTTAATTGCTATCAATAAGTCATTCACAAATGGAAAAAAGGGGAAACGGGCCCCATAAGAATACCTGGCATGTGAGGTCTCATCCATGGGCTAAAAGCGCTTTCACTATGAGACGGGGTGAACTAGTTAGCTCAAAAACCCCGATTCTCTAAAAGAGGGACACATTTTCAAACAAAAGCGAGTGATGGTAAATATTGCCTCATCTACAAGGCTACTGCAAAAGAATCTCGTGATGATACTGAGTGTCACCTAGTTTATTAGCCTTTACCAAATACTGAGAACTTCCAAATGGATCGAGAAGTCGGGAGGAGTGCGCGAACCCGGTGACTCCACCGAAGCAGAGTGAATCTGAACCCGACAAGCGGTTCAACCGAAGGCATAGCCATCGATTCGCTGGTTCTCCTTTATTTCATCCTTGTTGAAACCCGACTCGCCACGTGTCTCAAACACATCTTGAGGAATCGCCATTAGCAAAAATAACGTGGTCTCGAAATGTCAAGTTTCATAAGTGACTTCCGACCTACCGCAAGATATAGTCTAACGGGCGTGTGGTTCCGGGATCCATTACCGTAATAAAGTAGCCGGGTCTTCCGAGGGGAACCGCCCCGGAGGTCATACGGTAGTGTTTGTTAGAATTCCTCGCGAGGATACCAGACATATCTACAATTCCGTAAGTCGGCCTGCTTAAAACAAAAATGCAAGTAGATAAGTGGGTAATCAAAGGAAAAATAAAGATACTTTGAGGAAAATTGAAAGAGTTCCCATGTAACATTCAAAATTTCGGGACGTAACCATTTTCTTCGTAGTATGAAAACCAACACGTAAACCAATCCCTTTGAAGCATTAATAACAAGGAAATGATGCTACAAATAATTCCCTATAAACTATATAAATCAACATCACCATCAGATTTTGAGAAAGCAAAGTTACAACTTTAAAGCGGGAGGGTACGAAACCTCAAAACCCTTTGAAGTAAAAACTACCTTAAAAAATTATCGAAAACTTTCATAAACATACCTCAACGAAAACCAAAAAGAGTAATCAAAAGAAAAGATTCTCACCCCTCAAGCGGTTTCGTGGATTTTTGAGGAAACGGGCCCGTGATGTGACAAAAGAGGTCGAGACGAAGTTAAGCTGGAAGCATGAAAAGGTTCAAGACACAAAACTTGAGAGGAAGGAGGGTATTTGAAGGTGCTTGAACAAATGAAAATAAAAGTACACATTAAACAAAATAAAGTACCTTTTATAGACTTGGGGACCCAACGAGACGATGCTCTCTTATCGAGGTAATGGACACGCAAAGAGAGGGCCTAGCGTCCCATACAGATGATATTAGCTTTTATTGCGAAACTCAGGATCCAACGAGTGTTCTTGTCCAAGAGAGGGATACTTGTCTAAGCTTACGACGGTGAATTCATCGAGCGGTATTTGTCTAAATTGAATTATCCAACGAGCCGGTTCCTCCATGTAACGTTACCCATTCGACATTCATAGCGCACGCTCAATTCTTAATTGGAGGGCAATGATGTATATATAGATTATTGATCAAGGCCCAAGGCATCGGGTCTCGGTGATACAAGGCCCTATGGTGGCTTCCAAGATGATTTATGCCGAAATCAAAAGAACCGACGGTACCACGATCTCTTGTACTGTTTCATAAATATTCCCCCCTCATAGTACAGTCCTTTTCTTAACTGCTATTTTCTACTATTTCATAGTACATTCACTAAATTCCAAACACTAACTTGATCGACGGAGCGCTTTGTGGACGCCTCCACGCGCCACGCCCGTACTACGGCGGATCACTGGAGTCGAGGATGGGCCAACCGGTAGCGACCCGTTAATAAAATAAACTAAAATATGAAATTCTTAATTTATTTCCGTGAAATTGGAAACCCACTAAATATTTTATGTTCGTAAATGTTTATGTTCGGACGTTAGTTGTCGGATTACGTTAAAACGAGAAGTATCGAGCGAATTAAAGGCCCGAATTTTCACCGTCGGGCTGGGCTAAACCCACACCAAAATTTCACTTAATAGTCCATTATAGCCCAAGAACCCAAACAATCCCAAAGCCTTTTCTTCTTCTTCCCCAACAGGCGACAAATTGAGAGGGGAAGTTTCAAAATTCCCTCAATCCTTTTCATCGATTTTCTCACCTCTGAACCTCGAGCTAAAATTTTCGGAGAAGTTTCTCCTCATCATCCTCGCTGCTTAAGGAAGAAAGGTGCGATTTTTCGAGTATTTGTGAAATCTCATACTCTTTGACTTTTGTTGACTTTTTGTGATTTTGAATTTTATTGTCTGAACATTGACTGGGTTATGTGATTAGTTATTTGGGATCGTAAATACGATAAGCTCACGTGAAATTTTGGATGTTTTAGACGCTTCGACTTTTGGAATTTTGGGTTGACTTTTGGATTTTTGGATAAATTATTGGAATGAAATTATTGCGTAGGCCTTAAATCAGAATATGGTGAATGGATAACGATCGGTTGGGGTAGAGTTGTACTTACGGTGAAATGAATTTCGCGACGTTATTATTTTAAAATGTGTGGCTAATGTAAATAAGTTGAAATAATCATGATCAGGATTGTTTCTTTGGGATACAAATATGAATTATAAGTGGTTGGTAACAAATAAAAGGAATTTACCGTAGTGAATTTTGGGTAGTAACTTAAGGATTGTGGGTCAGAGGTAATGGGTTAAAATCGACGAGGCGGTGAAATTGGAATTTTTGAAAACCATTTGGAAATGTTTGGAGTTTGAATAAGATATAGGATGGATTATCTTAATTTAGTCCGGTAATGAGGTTTGCTATCAAAAATTGCTATTGAACATACCCGGTAAACTTTTACATAAGTCAGTAAAATTTATAACTGAAATGAGTTAAAAGCATGGTATTTAAATTAGATAAAAGGGGTCTAAATGGTTACGAAGTTGTGATTTTATTTTTGTAATGTGTCTGCTCACTCATGGATTTTGGAACATGGTGACGAAGTTGATCGCTTGGGCGCCAGTGGTACCAGCCAAAGTGGGGATTATCAACGCTTGTTAACTTATTTATGTTTGGGGCGTTGCGGTATGGTAAATTGATCAGGACAATGTATTTGCATGTAATTATCCAGGTGTATAACAAGGATCAGAATTGTCGACTTTGTACGATTTATGGTGCGGTTGCTGAGGGTATTTATGTTTGAGCATAATTAAAAGCTGTAAATTATTGAGTTATGTCTACGCCGAGGTATTCGTGTATTCATGTCGAGTAAAAATTGGCAAGGTGGAAGTATCCGGGAGCCAGATCTCCGGCTGAAAGTGCATGTTTTGTAACATCATTGTATCATGCCAGGTTATGTGTGTTACTTCTTGAAACCCGTTGTGTGTTTGTCAAGTGGTGTTGACATTGTAATCCAAGGCCGGGATGTCGAGACGTGATGCTGGGTGTTCAAGTGGTGAGCCCGAAAAGGGATTTAATTATTACATATGTTGTCGCGGTATGCTCAAGTAGCCTCGCCGGGAAAAGGACGAAATGTTATATCTTTTATGTTGTTGTTGGGTGTTCGGCGCGAGTCGCCGGGAAAAGGATGAAATGTTATATCTATGTTGTTAGGAAAAACGAAGCGCTAAGTCTTGTTTAACTAAATTGCTGCTACACATGCCTGTGGTCCCGCCTCCCTGCACCATTTAATTGTGATTGTGGATGCTAATGTGTCGGGTGAGTTTTCATTGTAAAGTTACGTGACGTGAAATGTGGCCCGTGTGTTACGTAAGCTCCAGTTCCTCGCATCAAGTGTGCTTTTATTTCCTCGAGCGAGTATCCCGTTATGATGTCTCAATAGATGGCATTTTCTCAGATATATTGTGTAACCGTATTTACCCATCCTATCAAGGCGGACCGACGTATATATATATATGTATATGTATGTATTTATCCCTGCATCGTATGTTTCTTATCTCGAACACGGGTAAGTTACCATCCGGGGCGATCCGCTTCCGCTTAAGCCGCCGAAGCATCTCCCTTTTCCCACCTTCAAAGCTGATGTGTGCCTTTTTGGAAGCAGCTTGAGTCAGCGAGCGTCCGTGACTTACGAAAGTAGACGGGTGGCTGTGGATCCCCTGGCAAATTCTCTTTTTCATTACTTTGATGTAGACGCTTTCTTTCTACTTTTGGATTTTGGAGATGTTGGAATTTGTAATATATTTTGTGATTTGATTGGCTATGGACGTGTTATAAGCCATTTGGCTAGAAGTGCCACGATGGTTAAAAATCAGGCGTCAAATGTTTCATTTTCAAACTATTTTATTTTAGTCAAACTATTAGTTCTATAGGTTTTAAAACAGGTATTTTTCGTGTCAACCATCGACATGATTCCTGAGATAGCTGCGTCATAATTTACCCATCTCCAACTCGGCGCTGCACGACTTTGCACTCGTCGCTACAATTATTATGGTATTGGGGAGCACAAGTTTTCGCTTTTAACCGGGTTCTCAGGCGCCAGGTGCTTTTACGCTCAGAGTTTTGTACAAAAAAAAAAAAAAATTTGTGCTACGAGTCTTTTGGCTTAGTCTAAATTATTTTTATTTTCTTCCGTGATACCTGGCCCCGAAGACGCCACCGAGAGTCGAAGTCAAGCAAGCAGACGAATCGCTGGACCCGTTAGTGTGGTGTGCTTTCTGCAGTGGTAGGCGGAGACTAGTGTGGGTGGGGTGACGCCGGGAAGAGACCGGGGTGTACCTGCAGTGCGGGGCGCAGGGCGCAGCTCTGGAGCCGAGGGAAGCGGGGGCGCGGTGAGGAGCCGAGTGTAGACCAACCGGGTCCCCAGGAGGAGGTGCAATTCCCAGAGGAGTCAGAGTATGAGGATTTCGGAGAGGCAGTGGGAGTGACGCAGGCCCCGCATTCGACACTTCCAGCCAGCCGGCACTCCGGCAGGCTGGCATTCACCCGTATTACTAGACAGCTCGGCGGCGACCACCCGAGTTTCTCAGAAGGCCGCGGTAATTTAGATCACATCGAATTCTTGGTGCATTAGAGAATAAGTTTGAACCACGGGCTTGTGGACGAAGTCAGTGAAGCTCATGTGTACCGCTTGTCGGGGCTGAGCTGTGAGTCATGGAACCATGTCCACAAAGATTTGGTGACTAGCGATGTCGATCACTGTTGGGATTGGGAACTCTTTAGGCGCACTTTTTGTTTGGAGACTCATATGTACGCGGGATGTGGAGTAGTGAGTCGGTTCAGATGCAATGTGGGGGAGAGAGAATGCCGAATGGCATGGTGAGAAGCTTAGGCCGGGACCAAGGCGGCCGCTTTGATTCGGAGTGTACCCCAATCAACCGCAGGATCGGCTCGGGCTGGCCGAGATTACGTGATTCTCGGGAGATCAGCCCTTGTTCACTTACACCCGCCACCAATAGAATGTAACAATGGCAGTGAGTAGGACATAACGGAATCCGTGGGTGAAAAGCAGGGAGGTCCTGACGTGTCTCGAGCTACACGGCCATACCAAATGTGGATTCCAGAGGAACTTTCGCCAAAGACCCCTAAGGCAGTAGTCATTTCGTTGCACCATCTCGGGTTCGAATCTGCATTTTCGGGCTTTCTCAAGATCTCGCTTACCTCCTAGAAATGAAGTGGTTTTCATGGCGGTATTTCGGTATTCCGGCCGACGCCAGCATGTTCAAGTGTTATCAGCCGCTGGGCGTGAACGGCACAAGGCGAGAGATTGTCACCGCACCTGTAAGTATCGAGCCTGCTGTCGCCAGCTCGGCATTTTGCTAATGTATGTCCTTCAGATGCGGGTTCAGTAGCCACCACTCGCTTCAACATAGTTCGGGAGAGTGATCTCGGTACGGGCGTCGATAATAGGACGGCGCAGTCGTGGTCGAGGGTTCGTGGGTAGACTTGGAAAAGCGGGCGTGTAGCAAGATGAGTGGAGTCAAAATGATTTATCAAATCTGAAGTATTTACAAGAGAGGCACCTGTGATATTCCCGAGAATTGCTAATGTACTTATCTTTTTACATGGTCTCGACGTCACAGTATTGTTTGACTGAGCCACACACCTTTTATATCCCCGACTTTTTGCTAAAAAGTCATTCTTAAATTTCGAACATCCGAGTATACCTTTGATTATAATGACGCTACTGGGAGATCGGGTCGGAGGTAATCGGTGTTTATAGAAATTGTCCCTTGCTGCTGAGCAATCATGTATTAGAAGTAGACCTCGCACTTTGAGTCGTGGACTTGACTCTCGACTGGGAATGGACCGGTTTGGGGAAAACACCACAGAATAAATTGTCAATCGTAAGGGGAGATTGTAGCCAGCCCTCAAGCGGCAGCCTGCCACGGTGCTGTCGGGGATGAGAGTCATATCGCCTCTCGTGATCTCGGTGTTAAGCTCGTAGTTACCGAATGCGGATGTATGGGTATCTCTGTTACGTGAATCCGACTTGAAGAAAAGATGAGCCTAAGCTTGAAAATGTCCTGACAAGTGGTGGAATTCAAGACAGAGCCTCAAGGATTTGCCGATTACCTCCCGAACAGGAGATTGAATTTTCGAATAAGTACCGTGAACGGGTTCGATATTCATGGCACCGGGTGACGTAATGGCTCCAAAGCAGAAGTCAAGGAGTTTCAACACGCTAGCCAAGTAGGAGTCGCTGTAGAATCCAAGCTTATCAGCCGAAGTTATTCTCCTCGGGTTCTCCAGCTTTGTTCGCCAAAAAAGAAGGGATTGGGACTACGAGGTTGTGACGACACCGCGCTGAACAAAGTGACTATTAAGAACCGGTACCCGCTGCTGGGCGATTGATGATCTTTCGACCGCTGAGGGACGTGAGGGTGTTTTCAAAATTGATTTGAGGTCCGGATATCACCGGGGCTTGAGAGAATTAAGGAAGAGGATATATCAAATCGCCGGGCTTCGCATAAGATACGGGCACTATGAAGCTCTTAAGCATGCCGGGGTTGTTGACAAATGCACCAACAACTTTCATGGACCTCGATGAATCGTGTTTTTCGAGTTCTGGATAAGTTCGTGGTTGTGTTATCGATGACATCTTAATTTATTCTAAGAGTGAGCTTGAAATACGTAAGAGCATTTGGAGGAAAGTTGGTTGAAGTCTTACGGGTGAATCGCCTTGTACGCAAAGTTTTCAAAGTGTGAATTTTGGTCAAAGTGCGCTTGGGTCATGTGTTATCTTGTGGTGTTACGCTGACCCACAAAAGGAAGTTAAGTGATTTAATCGGGAGAGGCTCAAGTGTGGCCGGCGTGAGAAGTTTCTTGGGTTTAGCCGGTATTACGTAAGATTCATACAAGACTTTTCGCTGATCGCCGCCCGATGACTAAGCTTGACCAGAAGCGGAAAACAATTCACGTGGGCGGCAGTCGCGCGATTAACTGCTTCAATGGAGTCAAGAGGAGATTGACCACAACACCAAATTGGCTGACACTACCGGGAACGCAGGATACGCTGTGCACACGCGCATCGCGGGTTAGGCTGGGCGTGACACGATGCGTAATGGGAAGCCGACGATATGCATCTCGATAATTCTCAAGAATCATGCAGAAGAATTATCCTACCCATGACTCGAGTCGTCGCTACTGTTTTTGCTTTGAAAATTTGGAGCATAATTACTTGTACGGGGTTAAATGCCGATATTTATTGCACTCACAAGAAGTTCACATATCACCACCTGCAGGAGTTGAATCTCGAGACAACAAGATGGACAGGCTCTGAGCGACTCAATGACCGAGATTGAATATCATCTGGGAAAGCAAATGTGAAAGCGGCTGATTTTGAGCCGGTGCGGAAGTCAAAAGCGAGCCCGTGAGAGAGTTGAAACCGTACTGGGTGACTTTTGAGGTCGTGAGGCGATTTCAACCTCGTTGGCCTACATGGCACTGCTTGTCAAGCAGATAAAATGGTGGAGATGCAAAAGGAAGATGAGAAAAGTGCGGCAGGCCCAGAGGCTAACTAGGGAGTGTGTAAATCGAGTTTACAAGTGGGCGACGGCGTATTCATGGTTGTGTGGGGAGTCGAAGCCAGGCCCCACTTCTCGCCGACCTAAAAAGGGATATTCCTGAATGCAGGCTCATAATGCCTCATATAGTACGTGATCCCAAGCGAAAGTACAAAAATGGACGAAACTTATGGAGAACTATTGGTGGCCGGGATGAAGAAAGAAATTGCATTTTGTGAAAAAGTGTTTGATCGTGAAGTCAAGATTGACCATGTTCTTCCGCGGGTCAGCCGCAACTGCTACCAATACCTCGAAAGTGGACGTTGGAGAAAATCACCATGGACTTTGTGGTTCGGGGCTTCCCGAGAACTCGTAAAGAAATTTGATGATTCTGTAATTGTGGATAGACTATCCAAGACCGCCATTTCTTACCTATTAAAGCAACCGATGGGTCGGAGAAGTTGGCTCAAGATGTAATGTACTCAAACAAGCGAGATCGCATTAAGCCAGAGAGTACCGTTTTTCTGAGCAGTGATCTAAGGTTCACTTCGAGGTTTCGGGAGGCTTCCGTGAGGCGCTGGGGATGAAGGTCTAATTGAGTAATCGCTTTCATCCTCGCTAAACGGACGGGTTATCCGGCTGCAACGATTCGTACGCTGGAGGACACAGAGTTTTGTAAGCCGAAGCCCCGTAGTTTGACGGCGAGTCGCTAAAAAATGGAGTTCGCTTATAATAATGGGGCCAAGCTAGCATCGGGGATGGCAACCGCTCGAAGCTTTGTATGGCCGGGAGGTGGTGGACCTCGAGCATGCTGAAACGAGGTGAGAAAGGGAAGATTTATGGGTCCGAGTCAGGAGAAGTCTCGGCAGGTAAAAGTGATACAACATTCAGGACCTAAGGCTGTGATGTGACAGCATATATCGCTGATCGACGCCGAGTGTGAATGGTCGCCTTCCTCTGAGGTAGGCGACTGCATTTCTCGAAGATATCTCCATGGAAGGGTGCCATGAGGTTCGAGAAGAGAAGTCGAATCTCCCCTGCTACATCGACCGCTTGAGATTTTGACCGTGGGCGAGCTAGAAGCTACCGTTTGGCCTTACCTAGAGAATTGGAGAGAATTCATGACGTGTTCCATGTGTCTTGTTTGAGGAAGTACGTTCCGGATGAGTCGCACATCTTAGAGTTTCAGCCAGATGACTTAGGGTGATTTGACTCCATGGTGAGGGACCCAGCTGGCGATTCGGATCGAAAGAGAAGCGCGCCGAGAACAAGGTATGAAATTGGTAAAAGTTTCATGGAGGAATCATCGAATGAGTGGTGCCCACGGGAGTCATGGTGAGGATATGAGAAACCGTTACCCGCACTGCTCATCCGAGGTTAGCCGATCTTGGTTGTTTTCGATGCATACCTTTGTAACTCGAAGCTGCGACTCGAGGACGAAATTTTTGTTAGGTGGGTGTAATAACCGTAGCGAATTCGTTAATAAAATAAACTAAAATATGAAATTTTTAATTTATTTCCGTGAAATTGGAAACCCACTAAATATTTTATGTTCGTAAATGTTTATGTTCGGACGTTAGTTGTCGGATTACGTTAAAACGAGAAGTATCGAGCGAATTAAAGGCCCGAATTTTCACCGGTTGGGCTTTTGGGCCCAACCCAACTACCAAATTTCAATTTAACGGTCCATTATAAGTCCAAGAACCCAAAAACCCAAGGCCTTTTCTTCTTCTTCCCACAAGGACATTACCTGGTATAAGCTTCAAAAATTCCTCATCCTTTTTCTTCGATTTTCTCTCTCAATTCTCAACCTTTGGAGCTAAAATTTTCGGAGAAGTTTCTCCTCATCATCCCCGCTGGCCGTTTCTAAGGTAAAAGGCGCTGAGAGCTTTTTGAGTATTTTGTGAAATTCAAACCTTTCTGACTTCTGTTGATTCTTTTTTATATTTTTGAATTTTATTGTTCCAATTGATTCTTTCGTTATAGATTAGTTATTCTCGGGATTGAAATATGATGTTTGATGTGAAATTTTGATGTTTTCGTGATGCTTGACTTTTTTGGAATTTTGGGCTGACTTTGATTTTTGGATAAATTATTGAATGTAATTATCAAGCAGGGCCTAAATTGTAATATAGGATGTATAATGATCGATATTGGGTAGAAAGTGTATTATAGTGAAATGACTTTCGCGACGCTGGTTGATTTTCAAGTAAAACGTAGTGGCTAATGTAAATAAGTTAGTGAATCATGATTGCGGATTGTTTCTTTGGGATACAAATATGAATTATAGTGGTCGAGAACAAATAGGTAGAAATCTCTACCGTAGTGAATTTTGGGTAGTAAACGAACTTAAGGATTAGGGGTTGAGAGTTATGGTTAAAATTGATTGGGAGAAGGGTGAAATTGGAATTTTTGAAACTATTTGGAAATGTTGGGAGTTTGAATAAGATATAGGATGATTATCGAATTTAGTCCGGGTAGCGAGGTTTGTCATCAAAATTGCTATTGAAACATAACGGGTAACCTTTACGTAAACTGTAAATTTATAACTGAAATGGGTTAAAAGAATGGTATTTAAATTAGGATAAAAGGGGTTGAAATGGTTACGAGTTGTGATTTTATTTTTGTAATGTGTCTGCCTCGACTGTGACGTTGAACAAATAAGTGAGGATCGAGTGATCTATTGGGCGCTTAAGCGGTACTAGCCAAGGTGGGGATTTATCACTCGCTTGTTAATTTATTTATGCTCATGTCAAGGTAGATAAAATTGATTCGCGGACAATGCATTCCATTATGTACTCATCTGTGTATACAAGTGGGATCAGAAATTGCTGACTTGTATGATTTATGGTGTGTGGTTGTCGAGTGGTATTTATGTTTGAGCATAATTATGTTTTAGTGTAAATTGAGTAGCATGTCTTACGCTGGCGTATTCCCCGTATTCATGCCAGCAGAAATTGCCAAGTATCCGGGAGCGTATCTCCGCTGAGTGCATGTTTTGTGCGATTTGGTTGTATTTCATGGTGTTATAGGTGTTACTTTGAAACTCAAGTAGTGTGTTTGTTGCGTGTGTTGACATCAGATGTGTGCTTTGTGCGACGCCCTGCACGACGCCGGGTGCCCGGCGCTTGAGCTCACCGGTGCGACTAAATCAGTCACACGCTGTTTTGGTGTTCAAGGGTGAGCTCCCGCTGGAAAAGGGATGAATTGTTATATCTTTATGTTGCTGCATGCTCGGGCGGGCGAACTGCGCTAAAAGGATGAATTGTTATATATTATGTGTCAAGTGTTTCATTTTTTGTATTCATTTAATCAGGATTGTGACGTTAATGTGTCAGAGTTTTGTCCTGCAAGCTATGTGACGCAATGTGCCTGTGTTACGTGAGGGTCGAAGTTCTCAGACGGCGTGCTTTTATATTCCATTTAGTATCCTCGTTATGATGTCTCAATAGGATGACATTTTCTTTCTCAGATTATATTTGTATAACTCGTATTTTACCCATCCTATTTCTAAGGACCGACGATATATATAGGCGATATGTATGTATTTATCCCTTGCACTATATGTTTCCCATCTCGATGGGTAAGTTACCATCCGGTGATCCGCTTCCGCTTAAGTCGCCGAGCTTACCCCTTTCCCACCTTCAGTCGACAGTGCCTTTTTTGGAAGCGCTTTGAGTTGCGAGCGTCCTAAGTGACTTCATTTAAAGTAGACTAAGTGCATTGTGATCCTCATAGTCCTCTTTTTTCATTACTTTGATGTAGACAGTTTTCTTTCTACTTTTGGATTTGGAGATGTTGGAATTTGTAATATATTTTGTGATTTGATTGTGTGACGTGTTATGTTTTGGGTTTGGCTAGAAATGCCACGATGGTTAAAAATTGTATGTCAATGTTTTCAGTTTTCAAACTATTTTATTTTTATCAAACTGTCAGGTTCTATGGGTTTTTAAACAGGTATTTTCGTGTCAACCATCGATTGGTGACTCAGATATAATGCGCTTGACAATTCCAACCTCGGCGGGCGCACGACTCGAGGCGGTCGTTACATAGGACCTACAAGATTTTAACCTCCGCTTACCCGCCGCCAGATCTAGAAAGAGAGTAGTTGTCCCAAGTAGCACTCTGTGACTTTTAATTCATTTCCACCCAAATCGACCAAAGTAGCTGAAAGTTCATTTTACCAAAGTCCTGTAATAGAAAGTCACACTGAAATTTGTGATCCAAAGGATATAGCGAAATTCTTTTATCAGATACTTCATTTTGTATAATCATCATGACCAACTTTAAGTGTTACATCCTTGCTAGTATAGGACGTATCTTTACAGTCTTGTTTCTCATCGCATAAGTCTTGTACGTATCTCCCTTGTTTACATTGTCTGGGAAAGACTTTGTGCATCAAGATAAACCTTTGTATATTATAATCTCGTCTCATTTCGCTAGTGACAAATACTCATTTATACCCAACATGTTTCATTACACCTCCATGCATAATCCCAATACATCTTCGTATGTAATTATAAAAGGTCCAAATATTTTACCTTTTAGTGAATAATATAACTCAGTATCCCTTTGCATCTCCTCACATTCACCAATCATCAAGTCTTTAATTTGGTGACTTTCGACCATATATTTTAGATTATTGGTATTTTGGTAGTCCGATACGAAAATAAAAATCAAACCCCTTCGATATGGAACAAGATTTTCTTGTGGTTGTGTAATTATATTTTTCAAATAAAATTAAACATATACGTATAATATTACAAAATTAGAAAAAAAAAAATTTCTCTAACCATTTTTTGATATCGAACCGTTGATAACAAAATCAACTCTATGATTTCTAACTTCTCCGTCAATAATAAAATCAACATCTATACTTCGATGCATAGTTTATAAATAAAAAAGTAAAAATAAAAATAAACTATTAAATTAAAGAAGTAAAAAATAAATGAAATTTAAAATCAAATAACTTAAAAAAAAATTATTAACGGATTCTTTTGAAATCTCTAACACTTATAAAAGTTCGAATAAATATTTTATTTCCTTCCGCTTATTCCACAAGACTCAGTCCCAATGAAGTTACTTTACTAATAATGCTACTTCTTAACTAATAACTACCTAATGAGGAGTCCTAATAAAAAGTTATTTACTAATAATTTTATTTTTTAACTAATAATTACCTACTATATAAAAAATAAAATCTACTACAAAATTATTATGTTCTCGATTGTTAACATCAAATCAATAATATAAAAGATTTCAACTAAAGTCATATTAGATACGCAAAAAATTTATCCAAAGGTCAGTGTCGAATAAAAATCATCAAAGAAAAGAAAAATGCCAGATTGATACTGTAATTAATAAGGTGTGAATTCCAAAACAAAGTATGTATATAAAAACTTCCGTACATTAGTTTGTCAAAGAATAGTTCATTGCATTATCTTTTTAAAGAATTCTAAAATAATACCACCTTTCGTCCCAAAATTATTCAATGATAAAACTAATAAACCTTAATGGATTGATGACATAATGTTAATACTTTATCTCAAAAAATATGAGATTAACAAAAAAGTATATTAGCATGTAGAATTTTTTTATTATTTGAATGTGCATCAATGCAATGAAATCCCTTGGGGAAACCTTTAGGTATAAAGAAAATATATCAAATGATCGAGGTCCGACTATTGCCGACTCATCGCCTATTTCTCTAAATTGATCACTGACCGCTGCCAGACGCTTGATTCAAGTGTAATCTTGACTCGATTTGGATTTGATACTTGGATTTTGGGATTTTCATACGCACCGGGATCTCGAGTCCTGATTCATGTGATCCTAGACTACTGTAGACCGAAGTCTTGGACTCGGCCTCGACTTGACTGATATGTCCCCGAGCCGGTGCCTTAGCGTGTTTGATCCCCGCTGCGGGTTATATGAACTTGATCTTTGTCTGGACAGTGGCCTGTAGGCTAGCTAACTGATTTGGACGCAAGTTCTAACACGGGTGTCTTAGCAAATGATCCCGGTACCGGACCGAGCTTAGGTGCTTAATAGCTGCATCCCTCGATCTTCTCGTGTGCTATCCCCTATGAATATGCTTCGTTTTCCGCTGGGCGAGGTGCTCTTAGCAACTTTCTCCCCGCAGCTTCAGACAGCAGATGCAGGCTATGCAAAATTTTGTTTCCCCGCCTCGAAGTTTACTATAGGGGCCTTGTGGTTTAATCACGAGCGATTTGATGATCCGAGTTAATCAAATTTTCATTAGTTTTTTTGTGTTAATCCTCGAAATTACCGTGGTTTTGTGCAAGCATTCAACCCACTTACACAGTAGGCGCTCTATTTTGGTGGGATTGAAATAAGATTTTGTGTTCTTCCTCCGCTCTTCAATTTTGGCGCTCTATTTTTATCCCGTGTGGCTATATTGACTCGATCTTGGTCTTTTCGACACGGGTCGTGGTATCTGGATTTATTTGGATATATGTCTAGCTTGGGTGCCTTAGTAGCTGATCCCGTATAAATGATCGAAAGGCAGATAAGCTAGCAACAGACCGCTCTTCAAAGCTATCCTATGTTGATATGTTTGTTTCCGCCAAAGTGGGTGCTCTAAAGAACTTACTCCTCAGAGCCGGGACGAGCGTGATAGGGGCTAAGTGCAAAGATGTATCATGTTTCCTTGAAGTTTACTATGAGGCTCGCGGGCCTAACCTCGCAGCGATTTGATTACGTGAGATCCGAGTTTTCGATCGTGATTCTCACCGCTTTGGGTGTTAATCCTAAAATTACCGTGTTCGTGGATGTAATTCAACAAGCATCGATATTAGGTGCCTATTTCGTGACGGATCAAGATTTTTATGTTCTTCCCTCCGTTTCAATTTGGCGCCTCTTATTTTGGGGTTTTATGGTTGAAGATTTTTGTTCTTGGTGGTTTTGTGGTTGTTTTCACTTTTTGAAAGGCAACAAACTTCAAAGTTGTTTTATTTTAGAGAAATACCTTCAAAGTTGCTTTTTATGCTACCCTTCTCAAGAGATTTTTGTTGTATTTTTGGTGGTGAATGTTGTTATTTTCGAGTATGTGGGTACTGGGGGATTTATATAGACTTTCACGCTTTCTTCTAATTGACAACATCCACTTTCAAGTGATTACGATTCTAACCTGCTGATTTTGAGGCACGACCGGACCGTCGTAATTTTGGAAATTTTCCTCCAAGTAACAAATATTACGGGCCCCTATTTAATGATGGGGTGTAGAGTTTTTCTAGGCCAAACACATTTACATATCGATCTAGATATTTCCTTTGATATATTAATTTCAGCCCCATAACTTCCGCGAACCATATTGGGTTTAAATTAGGTTTAATTAATACGAATGCCTTTTATTTTAAATTTAATTAATTCTTAGGGGTTTACTTCCCGAACCCTTATTATTTACATCGTTCGATTTTTATTGAATTTTTGAATTGAATCGCCTGTAACTCTTACAATCGATCTATTCAATTAATTTAAACAATTCAAATAAATTTAATTTAATTAAAAAATAATTATTAAATTTCGATCGCTTCCAGCCTTTCCTTAACTAGTAAGTAACATACTTGGTAAGTGTTTGGGTTCAATCCGCATAACCTTAATAGTAACGGAATTTAGTATTGCATACGCTTTCACAAGATTTGGGACGATTGATCCCCGTAACGCCTTCGGCCCACCGCACCTGCCTGGGTGATGCTATTGGATTCGATGGACTGCCTCACAAACCAATTACGAGTCTTTCCAAAGACGCTTTGTCCTTACCACGTGCTCACTGAGAAACTGGTCACCCATTCCAGACTACTCCTGTGTCAAGCACGCTTAACATTGACTTATGACACGAGCTTCCGAAAAGAAGACGCATCTCGTTGTATGAGTAGTTCCAATCAAATCATATCAAACATATCACACACACACACACACATTTTGCGGTCGGGTATTACAACCTCCCACACATCCAGACCGCATTATCCGTATGATTCTAGAGGTGGCGGCTACGGCCTCAAAGGTGTCCTCAAGACTTTGTGCCGCATAACACTTAGTTCCCCTGGCTGTAGCCCGACGGCTTTTGCTCGATACCATTATTGTAAATGACCTCGCCTCAAGTCGCACGCCTCGGTTAGTTTATCAACGATATCTAAGTCACCATACAATGGTTGACGCAAAAATAACCCGGCTCGAAAATCAAATAACACCCGGTAGCTTGATAAAATAAAAATAGTTCGAAACCTCCAAAATATTTTCATACTCTGAAAGCTTAACTACGGGCGGGGCGCTATCTAAACAAATCCAAAAATGCAACTCATAGTAATTCCAAAATTCGAGACACTCCATAGTATATTTAATACATCTTCAACGCTCAACACAAAATACGAAATTCGAGTACATAGGAAAATGAGTGAGAATAAAAAAGCACGAGGATCCTAGCCACCCGCCTTCCTCTCACCTAAGTAAATCACCTTGCCACCCTCGCTAACTCAACCGCTTCATGCGGCACCTATCAACTGAGGGGCGGAAGCGGTAAACTCTGACACGCCTTAGCGGAAGCCGCATCACCCGGATGGTAACTTACCCACATCCGGACGAGATACACAACAAGTTAGATAAACACACTTCCGGGCGATATAGTATATGTATATAAGGTAAAGAAACGTAACTAAGTATTCATAGTGTCACAATAGAATTAACTATCATCACATATACACATTTTAAAGTGACTCAACTTACGTTATTCTACCCGATATACCCGTAGATAGCACGTCATAATCGCTTGTTAAAAACATTGCAAGTTCTCAATACAACAAGAGTAAACACAATGCGAGGTACCGTAACACCGTAGTGTCAAGACTTACGACATTATCGACCTTTCGCATTCCAATGTCTACTCCATCGGCCAACACACGTAAGAATGCACACACAATCAGATTCGACATTTATGCACGTTGCTGTTCTTCCGCTGCTCACCACATAATATAACATAACATCATATCATATCAAGCTTTTCCCGGCAAAGCTCACCATATCACCCGACAATATCCCCCAAACACACCCCATCCGCACAAACGACCTCTGCCGATTCTAACATGCCCACATCCTAACATAGCGTGGACTACTCTATATGAAAAACCAAACACGACTCAACAACTAACATCACACCAACATACCAACCATGAAAAACCACAACTACACACCTAATTCAACCAACATCACAGCAACTAGAACAACCCAGATAGAACAACAAGCAACAATCGCATAACATTCTCAATATAGCAGCCCATAATATGGCCCAAGTCAACAATTTCATATAGAACATACTACACTCAATGCATCTAACACAACCATCAAACAACTCAACATTTCCACAAATTCACAACTACGCTTAATAGATAAGTTCATAACATGTATACATAATCACATATCAATTTACCACACACTTCACTCAAACGCAAATAATGTTATCAAACGAGTGATAAATCCCCACCTTGGCTAGTACCACTACCAAGCAGCTTTAATCGATCCAAGAAGCTTTTCCTCATTGCCCGGTCTAAACAAAACAATCGAAAGTACACTACTACTAATTTGTTATAAATTATCTTTTAGCAACTTTTAATACCCACTCAGTCTCTTTTAGGTGAAATATTACAAGTTAAAATTCAAAAAGATAAACTAAACGACAAAGTTGCAACTAATCCTAAATCTTAAACTTCGGCCCTCACACTAACCCAAATACTAACACCTTAAACAATTCCAACAATCCGACCTATTAATATCCCCAACTAATTAATCCCATTTCTAACAACCTCTAATCCCAAAACCCAACTACTACTCAAACTAATAAAAACTAATTTCATCAAACTCATCCAACAACTTTTAGACCACAATTTCACCTCTGGGACAACTATATAATAAAAGTCCAAAAACATAATTATATCATTTTAACACGCTTCGACCTCAAGTCAAACCCGAAGCAAACCTAAAAGTCAACCCAATCCTTTCCAACACTTTTCACCCCAAAATCGATTATTATAATCTCCTATACTATAACTTCTAAAAGACAATAATTATATACGATATTAATCCCAAAAGTCCAAGCCAAACTAAAATTCCAAAAAGTCAACGGCCCCTTAAAACGCCACAAATTTCACCTCCAAACACGTAATTTCAACTCAAGAACAACTAATTTGAAGCCCAAGAATATTGAAACAATAAAATCAAAAACCCAAAAAGTCAACAAAGTCACCTTAGTCGAACTCGAGAAAATACACAAAAAAGATTTGGCCTTTTACCTTGAATCGTAAGAGGATGACGAGGGGAAACTTCCAAGAAATTTGTGTGCAAAGTTTCATGATGGAGGGATAAATCGGAGAATGAAGTTTCAAAGTGAAGTCACTGGTCGATCATGGTAGGGAAGTACTAAGTTTCTTTCGGGCCTTGGTTTGTTTATGTGGGCATGGTCGCCCAAATATTTTAAGTGGCGAAACCCGGGTCGCTTTAATTCAATCGATACTTCTCGTTTTAACTTGTCTCGATTAACTAACTCCCCAAACATTAACATTTATCGCATACAAATATGTTGGTTTCCAAATTTTACGTTAATCAATTTAATAATCCCACATTTTAATTTATTAATTAACGAAGTCGTTAACGTTTTGCTACGGATTCACTTGATGAACAACGACTCAATGCACAACAAAGGTTGGAATCTTATCAGTCACGAATCACCAAGCCTTACCATGTGCTGGTCCGGCCAATCCGCCTCAATGTCAGATACGGGCGCCTGGCCAGTGAAATCCACCTCCAATTCATACACAAAGAAAGAACGCTAAAATGGTACCTAAATGGGATGGACCATACCTGGTCCAAGAGGCCTACACTAGTGTGTCATACCTGTTAGCTGATCAGGAAGGTCAAAAGGTAGGACCCGTAAATGATCTCTACCTAAACGATACTATTTATGAAATCAATGTAAGTACTCTTCCTTGACACGAGCCTAAATTGTTTACACTCACCCGGATATGAATTAAATCTATCCACGATACAAGCTCAGAAACCGCCCGTACATACCGGACATATCCAAATCACCTACATCCTCTCTGCGAGAATAAACGTGTTTACCAAACTTCTTTGATTTAGAGTTTAAACGTTTATCCACTGAACGAGCGAGTGATCTTGTGGATAACTTGTGCGGGAAAATGATTAACATCGAAATTGATTGTTGCAAAAAACAAAAAAAATATCGTGGTAAAAAGAATTTTATTACTAGCTATCTCAAATATCGTGGATAATAGCCATCCCAAAAGTACGGAATGTGGGAGCCTCGGAACAAAAAGATCTGTAAGGGAATCGACACTCAAGAGCATCCACCGAGCCGACACCTCTCTCCAAATCATGAAAGGAAAGCCCACCCTCCTGGCACCTCAAGCCAAGATCGGGCCGATCACATCCGCTGTCAAGCCTCCAAAGTACGAACAAGACTAGTACCAAACTCAACATGGTGGACAACAACATCTCTCTCTAACCCGATACGAATCCCTCCTACCAGACTCCGCAATCACCGCATCAAATGCCAATAAGTCCTGGCCCACTGAAAGCCACTCTCTCGTCAAGGCAAAGCCTCGGGACAGAGCACTGTGGGACAGCCTCCCGGCACTGCAAAGGCTACCTCCTCGCCTCATCTCTCTGGGAAACAAGTCCTTGAAATCAATCCAACAAAAGAAGTTGTCCAAAGTAGCATACATCACTGGAAACTCAAGGTCATGTCTCAGATCAGCCTCCAACCGGTCAAAAGATCTTTTAGCATAGCTCTAAGCTCGTAATCGACTTTTTCTTACCACGCAGTAACCGGGCAGAAATAGGAATCCAATTGGGCGACATGAGCATAGTAATCAACAAAGATGCCCTGGCTCGGTGGGGCGCATCAAAGCCGACGAAGGAGAAGCCATCACTACCTGAAAAGAAACAAGCACAAACCTTAGAAGTAGGATATAAGGTGCAAGATAACAAAAAAATACACTAAGGCATAAGTGTAATCGGAAATTCCTAAAAGTGGTCCACTTCCCCTGCGATTTACTCCTCAAAAAGAGACCCCTCGAATTCCTCGAGACCTACATTTCTGTAGAAAGTGGATAATATGATCTGTGAACCCAGTGGACTTGTGATCAGAGTTCAACCGCTACCCAAAGAGTAACAACTGGCTAATTATACTTCCATGTACGAGACACTCACTAGAAAATGGACTCTCGAGATCCTACTCACGAAAGATTTATTCATCAATCTAAGCGCATTTATATTTACATGGACAAGGATCGCCATAGCAAGTGGATTCTGAGATCCTACTCACACAAGCTATCCCTACTAGTGATCACAAGGGAAGTACTCACGCATTTGAGGTAATGGAAATTTCGCGAACAAAGTGTGTAAATAGGAGCGAGTCACGATCCCCTACTCCCAAAAGCTAACTCATGTTCATATTCAAGCAGTGGGGAGACTTCGATGTGACGAGTGTATATACAAAGTATCCTAACAATAGGGACTTTGGTACATGTAAGCCAAACTCATCAATAAGATCAAGAAATCGCAGGTATTCTAACATACCTACTGTGCCTCAAGACAACACTCCATCAATTAGAGGTATCCTAGAACCAACCATGTTCCTCAAACTCAAACATGACGGGTTAACACATAAATTGTTGACCTTATACCTGTAGATAATAATCCCTATATCTACGCATAGACACCAAGATCACTAAATTCAAGTTATTCAGCTTTATTAGGATATGAATTTCTAAAGATCAACAAAGAACAAATAGCTTGGTAAACGAATCCCTTTGAAACGCCTAGGTCGATCTAATGCCAAGCAGACCGGGTTCCAAAAATCTTAGCTCTCCAATATCTTGTAAATGGTACATGAATCATGCTAAATGTATAAAGCTAAAGAAGTCACGATCACATTTTTAGCGCAAGTTAACAAAAAATGAAGGTAGTTGCGTAAAAACGAAGTTATAGAGCATACTTAGAAATTTCTAAAAAAATTATTTAAAAAATTTGAGTGTGTTCTAGACTCCTAGTGGAAATTCTCATCCAAAATTCATGATTTTTCTACAAACGAGAAAACTGAATAAAATATATGCTCTCACCGCGACATGCATGAAATTCCAAAACATAATCAAAATTCAAAATTCAAGTTTTCATGATTAAGTATCAATTTGTTCATGAAATAAAAGTCCAAATATGTTATTACACGTAGGCATCACATTATCAAGATCATGGCATAGTATACGAAAGCACGGATAAAGCGGAGTTTACATGATTGCCAAAACCCTCAAGCCCTAAACCAATTGTTATTAGTTTTGGAAGCCATTTAAACGGGCGATTAAAGCTACAAATTAGTGATTGCGAGACAAATAGAGTTACTAAAGAGACACAAAAATCCTCTTACCTCCTTACGATGCCTCGAAAATAAGTGGGAGGCTAAGAAGAAGATTTTCTTTGTCAACTCAAAGTTATGTGGACGTTACGACTAAAGTCTCACCTTATATGTGCAAAAGGAATAATATATGGAAACAAGCGGAGTGACTCGACATAAAGTTGAAAGCAAAATGACAAAAGGGAAAAATTTTATATCCATACATGGTATGGAATTTTTGCTAACACCCTTCCCAAAAAGCCGGGCGCTAATTAAAATTCCTTGGTCTCGCAGTTTCCCGGATGTTTCCTAATACAAATTATTACCTTAAATGAATTATGATTACGGTAATAAAAGAAAAGGAAATAGTCGGTGATCACGTAGCCAACCATTCCCATAAAAACAAATCAAAATACCATCCGCCCACCTTCTGACGTCTCTTCAAAATCACTAAGTAACGTGGTCCGAGGCTCGCTTACGCAGCATAATATTTCGATTCCGGGAATGCAGAAAATCAAAATAAATGCATGAAAAATTCCAAAAATTAGGAAAAACATTCTTAGAAAATATGGAAATAATTTTAAACCTACACGAGGTTAAAAATTAATTAGTCATAAAAATTACCATGACTTAAATTCACGTGGAACCTATCCCTAATTAATTTTCACATATCCCTGTGAGGATTCGAAATTAATTTTGAAACTCCTTTGAAGTTAATTTTAAATCTACATGACATTAGAAATAACTTCATTAAAGCTCTATTACGACAAATTCCATGTCGGGCTTAGGATTAATCCCCTCGATATCCTCGAGAACACGTAATTAATCCTAAAGTATAATTAATTTTAGACTTTCGATAAGTCGACTAATTACTACAAGTAGCTACCATAGCATGTGTTCAAGTTGACTAAAATATAATTCTCTACACATCTCTGTAGGATCCGAAATTAATTTTTAAATGATCTTAAACCTTCAACAAAGTTAGGGATTGTAATACCCGACCGCAAAAATGCGCTAGCCAGCTGGTAGATATGTTTGATATGATTTGATTGGTACTACTCATACAACCAAGATGCATCTTCTTTCGAAGCTCATCTCATAAGAACTCCAATGTTGCCTGCTTTGACCTCGTACTCCATGGACGGGCTTAATTCAATCGGGAAATGAAAGCACGCTGAAACAGACAAACGTGGCCGGAAAGACTCCGTGGTGGTTTCGAGGCCAAATCCATTAAATCCACAACGCATCGACCAGCGGCGCGGGCCGGGCGTTTACATAATGGTATCGTGAGCCGCAGTTTCCTCGCTTTTAATCCGGGTTCCCGCGGGCGCGTGATCCCTGGCCACCGGTAGCCGGTGGTCACAGATCGAATTGTGGACCCGCTAGGGGCAGAGGTGCTTCTGAGTAGAGGCCGAGACTAGCGCCGGGTGGGGGGGAGAGATGCTAGGAAGATCCCATGGTAGACCTGTGAGTGCGGGCGGCCAGAGTCGAACTCGTGAGCTAGAATGGGACGCCGCGAGAAATGAGCTGACTAACCTGTCCCTGTGGAGGATGCATTCCTTAAGAGCCAGAGTATGAATATTTTGGAGAGGCAAAGGGTGGCGCAGGCCCCAAGACTGACCCAAGAAATGACACTCCGAGAGTATGGTATTCGACTCACAGATTGCTAGACAATTTCCCCTCAAGGCGGACCACCAGTTTCATAGCTAAATGTAATCGGAGGTGGCGACGTAGTTTTTGGAGGCATTAGAGAGAATAAGTTTGAACCAATGGCATTAGGAGATCAAGTTTGTTCTCGCTTTGCCTGAGTAGCTGTGAGTCAGGAACCATGTCCACAAAGATTAAAGTGGCTGTGAGTAGACGCCGATCACACGGGTTCGCTTTTGGGGAACTCTTTAGCAAAATTTCCTCGCTTGGAAACTCATATGTATGCGATGGAGAGGGAGTTGATCCGCATGCAACAGGAGAGGACAAATAATGGTAATGTAAGAGAAGTTTACGACCAGGCCGGTCGATTCCTGGAGCCGCACTCCCACCGAGCCTACGTGAGGATCATGGCTCGTTAGGGGGCCGGCATCATTGCAGTCACTTCGCCTGCCTGGGGACCTAATTAGGAGCTTTTTTTTTTGAGAGATCAGTCTCGTGTTTACTTACAAATGTTTTCACTCACAGAATGCAAAGATTACTGTGCAGTAGGGACATGTGAGAATCTGTGTGAAAAGCAGTAGGAGGCCTCGTGATGTGATTGGAGCTGGCCAGGCCGTAATTCCATTGTGATTTCAGAGAATTTTCAAGTAGCACCGCCTCGTGACGTAGCCATTTCAAGACACCGGCCCTGCTCGACCTGTGATTGGGGGCTTTCTCAATGGCCTCGCGCACCTCCTAAAATGAGTGGTTTTCACGCTGGTATTTCTGGTGTTCCGGCAGATGCGCATGTTCAGTGTTACTTGTGGGATGTGAAAGGGTATATATGCGAGAAATTGTCGCTTAATTCATAGAATAATGTGCATCGATGCCTGTACTGTGGCTAATGTGTGTCCTTCGGGATTGGTACCTCCCCAGAGCCGCCTCGCTTCGGCCACGCCTGGGGAGAGGTGGATTTCAGGGTAGTCGAGGTGACGGTTTAGAGGACGATAGAGCGCGGTGAGTCAGCGGTAGAACTAGCCAGCGGAGCGGTGTAGCGCATGGCGGAGCTGGCACCGCAGGTAAATCAATGCAAATACGCAACAGAAAGACGGGATACCCGGTGAAATTCAAGCGACAGTATCCTATCTCTTTATATGGCCTCGATGTCGCTGCATTGCTTGATTCTCGAGCCACACACTCTTTATATATCTCTCGAATCCTTTGCTAAAAAGCTTGGCCTTGAGTTACGAACTTCCGAGAGTACCTTTAATAATAATGGACACCGTGCTGGGAGGTCGGCCGGTGTAATCGAGGTTTATGGAAATTGCCCCTTGCTGCTGATAATCATGTATTAGAAGTGGGATCTATTACCCTTTGAGTTGGTGGATTTTGACTTGATTTAGAATGGATTGGTTGAAAACACCATGCTATAATAAATTGTTACCGTAAGGAGATTAGGCGCTTTACTAGCCCCTCGATAGTTCTGAAACTACGAGGTCATGTTATCTCGGCGAGGGCAGAAGGCGACCTACGTATGCGAAAGCCGTGATGAATCGGGCGCAGGCCTTCTGCCAGACTGAGGTGAGAAGCCTTTGGGTTTAGCCGGTATTATAGAAGGATTCATACAAGACTTTTCGTTAATCGCCGCCTCCGA
Organism: Lithospermum erythrorhizon; assembly: GCA_019722365.1. Classification (NCBI taxonomy): domain Eukaryota; kingdom Viridiplantae; phylum Streptophyta; class Magnoliopsida; order Boraginales; family Boraginaceae; genus Lithospermum; species Lithospermum erythrorhizon. The sequence continues at coordinate 14,781 of JADFUC010001910.1, read as the reverse complement.
TGACCAAGTTGATAAGGAAGTGGGCGCCAGCCATTTGCGCTGGGCGAAGAAATTTTGATGGTCGCTTCAACGGTGATGAAGAGAGATTGACTACAAAGACATCTGGCCATTGACACCACCGGGCTGAACGGGGTACGCTGTGTACATCGATGCTCTCACATCGTGGGTTAGTCAAGCAGCATTGATGCAAATGGGAAGCGTAATCGAATATGCTTCTCGACAATTCAAGAATCATTGGTAAGCACTATCCTTACCCACGATTTTGAGTCAAGGTCGCAATTGTCTTCTCTTTGGAAAATTTGGAGACACTACTGTATGGGGTTAAAATGCTAGATATTTACGCATCACAAGAGTTTGAAGTATATTACCGCACGTAGTGAGCCGAATTTGAGACAACGAAGGCCTACGTAGTTTCGAGTGACTACGACGTGATTTATCGAAAGTATTATCCAGAAAGCAAATGAACCAAAGAACGAGTTGGAAACAAATCAAAGTAAACTTCGAGGTTGGAGGCGAAGCTGGATCCTTATTGGCCTATATGAAGGCTATAATTGCAAGACGCTAAATAAAATAGGAGAAACTAAAGAAAGACGGTATGTGCGAGGCCCCGGGATTGAGAAATGAAGAGTGGAGGTAAACCTGAGTTTACGGTGGGCGATGATGGTATTCTGCGATTAGGAGAGCGAGTGGTTGTGCCCCACTTTGCCGACCTAAAAAGGGAGATCTTGGATGAGGCTCACAATGCTTCATATAATATGCATCCAGGAAGTACGAAGATGTATCGAAATTTAAGAGAGAACTATTGGTGGCCGGGAATGAAGAAAGAAATTGCTGATTTTGTAGCGAAGTGCTTAATTTGTCAACAGGTCAAGATTGACCATAAACCATCCGCGGGGTTGCTGCAACCGCTACCGATACCTGAAATGGACGCTTGGAGAAGATCGTATGCACCTTTGTGTTTGGGCTTCCGAAACTCAAGTAAAAGAAATGACGGGATTTGGGGCGATCAGGGACACCACTATCTGCAAGACGCCTCATTTTCTACCTATTAAATCAACCGGGCCGAGAAGTTTCGCCAAGATGTACGTGGACCAAGCGGCGAGACTACACGGGGTACCGGAGAGTATTGTTTCGATGTGGGGATGCAAGGTTCGCCTAAGGTTTTGGGAGGCTTCCGTGGAGGCGAATGGGACGAAGGTCAATTTGAGTACTGCTTCATCCTCGACGGACGGATTATCCGAGAGAACGATTATAACGCTGAGGACATGCTACGAAGCCATAAGTGGTTGAGTTTCTGGTGGTGTTGGGATGAGGAGTTGCAAAAAATGGAGTTTCGCTTATAACAATAGTTTTCTGCCAAGATTGGACGGCACCGCTCGGCTTTTGTACGGTCGGAGGCGTAGACTGATATGTCGGAATGAGGCAGTGGAAAGAAAAGAGCCTATGGGTCTGAGTTGGTGAAAAGTTCGATAGAGAGAGTAAAAGTGATACAACAACATTTGAGGACGGCACATGATAGACAAAGAAGTACATGCCGACGACGCTTCTGATAGATTTGTCGCTCGAGGTAAAGCATCGGGTATTTTTGAAGATATCTCCGCGAAGCGGTGTAATGGTGTTCTTATAAGAGGAAGTCGAACCCCTGCATACTTTCGGGCCGCTTTTAAATCTTGACAAAATGGGGAGCAAAGAGCTCACCGGCTTGGCCTCGACTGGCTGCACTGGAAAGGATTCATGATGCTTTCCATGTTTTCGCTTTCAGAAGCACGTACGATTTAGCCTGTGATATCTTAGAGTTTCGATTTACTCGAGCGTAGACTCGACCTACGAGGAAGGACCGCGAGATCCTCGATTAGAAAGAGAAGGTGTTGGAGAGGAACAAAGAAAGAAATTTGTAAAATTTTTGTGGAAGAATCATCGATTAGAGTGGAAGCTTGCCACGGGAGCAATGGTGAGGATAGCGTAGTGAACCGCTAACAACAACTTTTCGCCTAAGGTTGCTGATTATCGTTGTTTTGATTTTTATCTTTCTCAGAAAGTACCCAGCTGAGAATTTCGAGGACGACATTTTGTTAGCGGTAGAAATATAAAAACCAAGAATCTAATTGCTAATAAATTAAAATGTGGGAATATTAAATTGATTAACATAAACTTTGAAACCACTTTATATTTTATGTACGATAAATGTTAATGCTCGGGGAGTTACCGTCGGTATAAGCTGGAAATGAGAGGTACGATTGAATTAAAACGACCGGGTTTCACCACTTAAAATATTTGGGCCAACCCACCCACCACATAAACCAACCAAGGCCCAAGAAAGGAAACAAACCCATTCTTCCTTCCCTCTCTCACGGTCGAAGAAATGACTCCCCCCCCTTTGAAATTTCTTTCTCCGATTTCTCCTCCATCTCGCAAGCTTTGGACACCAAATTTTTTGGAGAGTTTCCCCTCATCATCCTCTTCGATTCAAGGCAAAAGGCCGAAAATTTCTCGTGGTATTTCTCGAAGTTTCGACAGTTGACTTTTGCTGACTTTCGAGTTTTCGATTTTTATTGTCTCAATTGGATTCTTGGGCTTCAAATTAGTTGTTCTTGAGTTGAAATTACTTGTTTCCGGAGGTGAAATTTGTGACGCTTAGGGGATGCTGGACTTTTTGGAATTTTAGTTTGACTGGACTTTTAGGGATTAATATCGTATATAATTATTGGGTTCAGGGCCAAAATTATGGCGATTATGGGCCAATCGATTTTTGGGGTAGAAAAGTGTTGGAAAAAGTTGGGTTGATCTTTTGCTGACTTCGGCTCGACTTGGTCGAAACGTGTTAAAATGATGTAACTATGTTTTTGACTTTTTATTATAGTTTTCAAGTTAGAGGTGAAATTGCGGGTTTAAAAGTTATTGACGAAGCTTCTATGAAATTCGCTTTTTATTAGTTCGAGTAGTAGCTGGGTTTCGGGAATTGAAAGTTGTCATAAACGGGTTTAATTAGTTGGGAAGTTAATAATTCGGATTGTTTGGAATTGTTTAAGGTGTTAGTATTTGGGGTTAGTCTCCGAGGCCGAAAGTTTAAGATTTAGGATTACTGAACTTTGTCGCTTAGTTTATCGCTGAAGCTCGACTCAAGAATATTTCACCTAAAGTGACTAGCCGGGTATTAAAAGTTGCTAAAAGATAATTCTTATAACAAAAATTAGTAGTAAATTGTACTTCGGGTGTTTTGTTTGACTGAACGCTGGAAAACTTCGGCAGTATCGATTGATCATTGGGCGCCAGCCGTACTAGCCAAGGTGGGGGATTTATCACTCGCTTGATAACATTATTTACGCTTTGAGTGAAATTTATGTAAATTGATATATGATTATGTATCTCGTGTTATGAACTTATCTCATAGCGTAGTTGTGAATTGTGAAATATCGGGGAGTTGTTTGATGGTTGTGTTAGATACATTAAGGTAGTAATGCTTCTATATGTAAATTGTTGATTTGGGTATATTATGGTCGCTAAGTATCGAGAATGTCAAGGCGATTGTCGCTTTGTTGTTCTATCTCGGTCGCTCTTAGTTGCTGGATGCTGGTTGAGTCGCGTGGTCGCGGGTTGCCGCGGTTGCATGCTGCGTGATGTTAGTTGTTGGTCATGTTTGGTTTCATATGTATAGAGTGGCTCACACCATGTTAGTACGCGTGGGTACGTTAGAAGCGTTTTGTGTGAGGTCAAGCCAAGCAGACGGGGTATGTTTTTGAGATATTGTCCGGGGCGACGTATGTGAGCTCGCCGAAAAGGATATGATATGATGTTCTATAAAGTAGCGGCATGAGCCTCGCCGAAAAAGCGGATATGATATGATTTATGTTATGTTACAGGGCGAGCCCGCTGAGAAAAGTGGCAACGACATTACATAAATGTCGAATACAACTATCAGGTGCATTGGTTTTGCATCAGTGTTGACAATAAAGCGGATGTCACTGGTCCGAAGGTCGATAATGTCATGGTCTTGTTTTTTTGGTGTTCTCGCTATAATGCTATTGTGTTATAAATCACAGAGCTGAGGAACTTTATGTAATTTGCTCGCTTGATTATATGACATATCTCCTCGGGTATATCGTAGAATAACGTAAGCCGAGTCCTTAAAATTTGTATACGCGATTTATTGTTGGTTACTACTGCGGACACTATGAATACTTAGTTCTTTTCTTTACCTTATATACACGATACTCTATCTCCATGTGTTTATCTCTGTTGTGTATCTCATTCGATATGGGTAAGTTACCATCCTGTGATACGCCTCACCAAGTCAGTTTTAGCTTACCCCTTCCAACTTCCGCATTGACAGTGCCCCAAGCGAAGCGGCCGAGTCATGAGTGTCCGTGATTTTACTTTAGGCGGTAGACACGTGGGCTGTGATCCTCGGCAGCCATCTTTTATTCTCACTCATTTTTCCTATGTACTAATTTCAGATTTTGTGTCAAGTGGAAATGTATTAAATATACTATGGAGTGTCTCTCGGATTTCGGGAATTACTATGAGCTGCATTTTTGGATTTGTTTAGATGACGCCAATACGGTTAAACTTCGTATGAAAAATTTTGAGCTTCGAACTATTGTTATTGCTATCAAAACTACTGTAGTGTTATTGATTTTCGAACAAAGTTATTTTTAAGGCCAACCATCGTGATGAGATTCCGACATACAGTTGATAATCACTCTTAATCCCTCGAGGCGCACGACTCGAGGCGGCCGTTACAATCCAACTCTGTAATCGTAGCCGCGGGCTTCCCTTCGGGGTAATTACTACGCTTACAATCCAACTCTTTTCTGCTACCTCTTTTTGTGAATATTCTACCAATTTTGTTTTAATATGTTTCACAAAGTTTTTTTGAAGGCACGGCTGTACCATTGACTGTGTAATGACGAATGGTACTTTTTTGAATTTAAACTTTGCACAAATATCGCCTATTAGCTTATTATCGTAAAAAGAGCCTCTTATCAAGAGCGTTGTAATAACTCAAGCTCTCATCAATATTATGTGACAAGATATAAGTTTCTCGGTGGAATATTTCAGCTAAATTAAAAATTTTTGAAGAGAGCGAGAATTCAACAAATCTGGCCGGTGGGTCGCAGACATTTCGTAAGGGACACTCTGAGATGATATCAATAATTTTGGAATAGTATCAGATACCGAGACGAAAATGGTAGATGAGTAGTAATATATGCCGGGAAATAACATTTCGAAATCGGGCTTAATAGATTTAAGTACGGAAAGCAAGGAATTAACCCGAAACCCAACTTTTAACTTAATTTTTCCCTCTAAATAGTCTCTTCACCTACCACCACTATCCATCATCCCTACCCCAAAACCCCTTCCCCTCATCCTTCTCCCTTGCCGATTGGTACACTCTCGAAATTTTCTTCCATTTCTTCATCGATTGTCGCTTAAACTCAAGGAAAGTTGTGATTTAAGCTCCTCATCATCCCCTCATCATATTCCAGTAAGAAAGATCAAATCTTTTTGAGTATTTCGAGTTTGAGAGAAGCTTTAATCTCTTTTAGTTGACTTCCTTTGCCAATTTCGGATATTAAACTTCTTTTTGAAATATGCCATGTAGTCTTACATATAGTTGTTTCTTTCAAGTTAAAGTTGGAATCTTTGGGGTATTGAATTTGAGATTTGACTTTAGGTTGACTTTTGAGCTCTTTTATGATATAAAATGTATAGATTTATCACCTAAGTTTGGATTATGTGATGTAGCGATAACGATTGATTCTTAGGTTGAAATTGCTTGAATATTATGTTGACTTTTGTTGACTTGAGAAATGTGGAATTTGTAAAAGTGTGTCATTGAATTTACTATAGTTGTTTGGAGTATAATTTGATGCTTTCGTAATGGACGGCAGATATCAGTTGGAGTTAGGTTATTCCGTGCTGAGTAGTAAATTTGCATTTTGAACTAAAAGATTGATTATAACGGGTTAATTAGTTAGCGCACGATTGTCGATTGATCGAACGTGACTAACGTGTTATTGTTGATAATAAAAAGCCGATTTAATCGAATATCGGGAGTTATCAAGTTATAAATTGAATGTAAAGTTAAGTTGGAATTTTAGAAGGTATACCAATTTCGATGTGATGATTACTAAAAATTCATTTGAATTTTGAGACGCAGTATAAATACTCGGGTTTATATGTATGTTAAGAGAGTTTATTCTACTAATGCGTTATAATGTATAATTCTCTCAATAGAGTTGAGCCCCTAATTCCAAGACGCAGCACTCTGTAGCTAAGATGCCTTTTCAAGGGGAGGCGAGTACAAATCTCAATGAATAAACCCCTCTTCAAATTTATTATGTTGTATATTTTACATGCGTGTTTTCATTATGGAACTATGTTTATTACGCGTATTCCTCGACATTATGATCGATATTACGTGAAAATTGTGATTTATGATTCATATGATGAAATAAATTGAGATTTTATCGATATTACGAGATAATTGTGATTATGAGTTATATTATGAGATAATTGGATATTATGATTCATATTGGGCGATCGCTGCGGAATTTGATTCATGTTACGAGATCGCGGTACGCTTAATGCGCGTCAGGTGTACTTGTGCCGCAGGTGGTCAGGCCGGTGTGGTCGCGGTGCGCATGTGTTTTGAATTTCTTTGCGTGTTATTTGCAGTAGCCGCGCGACCCCGACCGGGAGGCTCAAAGCGCCACAAGGCATATCAAGGTGGCAGCTCGATTCGGGAGGTTCAGCGCGATATGCACATCAGGGTGTAGCCGGTCGTGAGGATTGAGGTGATGCCTCATCCGAATTATTTGGAGGTGGATTCCTCAAAATGTGTACATTTGGCGTAGATCATATGTGTATTATTCGGGAGGTCTCATTTGACGACTTTGATGAATTTGTGTGTCGGTGATCGAAACGAATATGCATATGTTATATATAAGGGCAATTTAATATACGCGACGTGATCAAATCTCGCGGGTATTTGTATTCACTCAAATTTTATAAATTTAATTCCTTATTCTTTACGGGCGGCTGCTTTTATGCCCAGGTTTCTGGCGGGCTGACAAGCAAGCCTGTCGAGAAGTCGCATTGATAGGTCATGGATTAAAGATTGCAGTGAGGCCAAGGGCATGTAAGATCCCCTCACGCCCTTTTTTCCTCTTGTTATGTTTTCCAACATTCAAACTTCTGTATATTGAGAGGTCAGCAGAATATGTTGTATCAGAAGATTGGTGTGTGTATCAGAGTGGTCAGATTATTCAAAGTTGATGTAAGTTTCAAGTGGTATAATGCTCTGTGTGATGTACTTTGCTAGCTCACCACGACGGACAAAAAGTGTATTATTATTATTAATGTCAAATGATGTTTTTTTTATGTTGTCATCCATCGCATCAAGGATTCCTGTGTTCGTGTCGTTGATTTAATCTTAATTCTCGTGGCTCGACCTGGGGCGGTCGTCATAATGCAAGAATGCATACATCTGGACTGCATCGGGTATAAGGTTGATTTGATGAAGTTTGGGCCACTTCTTGACGCCAACAACGGCAATGGCTCGCCCATTTAGAGAAGTAGTCAATGGCAGCAAGTATGTAGATATGCCCTTCAGCTGATTCGGGCATTGGTCCCACCATATCTAATCCCTTACGCATCAAATTGCTACTGTCATGGGATGCAACGAGACTATGCTGGTTGGCATATGAAGTTTGGCGCGGAACCGGTACTTTCGGTTGGCAAAAGATCATACAGAATCCATACAATCTTTCACCATGGTGGCCCAATCATACCCCATCCCTTTGATTGAAACGGAGCTTGGCCCGGATCGGGATGCGGCACCGAAAAACTCCGGAGCGGGCTTTGCTCATTGTGTAAATGCTTTGTACGGGAGAGGCAATTTCAATAATACTTCTCCAAATGAACTTCTAAACAACATAATGTTGAAGTACACAAATTGTGGAGCTCTCCGTCGGCTATCTATCCTTTTTGCGGGCATCATCTGGAAGTTTTCTTGTCGTGGGCAGATAATCACCCTGGCTGCCTCCAATCATTATTCCGATAACTAACCCTCGTGGTTTGCTATGGATTCTTCATTTTCACTCGCTTATACTCATGCTGCACCTAACACAGCGGTGGATGATCCATCTCTCGCATTACGAGCACTCGTATTTCTTTTCCTAGAAATGCGCAAGTGATTTAAGCCAAAACCTTACTAAAAGCTTCTCACTGCTTGTTCAAGTTTTGGGGACATACTTTATGGAGACTAGTTTGGCTAGATTGTAACAGCCTTTTCAAGGCATTAATCGAGCATGGAAATCCGCCTCAAGCTTCCGACTTCATATTCCCCATTAGTCAGAGGACGGCCTGGGCCAGCACTGCAAATTTATAACTGAGGTATATTCAGGTCTGCAACTACTTCAAGCCCCAATATGAGTTCTTGTAATTCAGCCACGTTATTAGAATTTTTGTGGCTCAGGGAGAAAGAGTAGGGTAATAGGTCTTGCCGAGGCGCTGAGCAAACACGACTCCTGCTCTCGTGTCCTCGAGGCCGCTCCACAAAGACTGGCTATGGGGGCATGATTTTTACCTTCATGACGCCCTCAAGCTTCAAAGATTACCAACGTTACCAAGATACAACTCGCTGCTAGCTTAGTCGGGCCGATACAACTCGCGCACTTCGGGAGGTTTCATTTTCTTACATCCGTGAGCGGATTCAAGCTCTCATGCAGCATTATTGCATTATGTCTTGAATCAATGTTAGTTGTTGACGAAGAAGTGAAGGTTACTTTGAGGCCAAGAAAGATTACTTTCAGGCAACCACTTTAACGACCAGAGCCCCCTCTTTCTCAACATCCGTCTGCCGCCATCCTCTCGCCGTCTACGCCTAAAATGGCGAAAGCTCAACATTCATCGCGTTGTGGCAGTGAACTCTCTAAGAGTAGTAATTTGTGATTCTCTTAGGGCTTCGCTACGAGATCCCTTCGCCGGGTGGTCACCGAAATACAACGCCTCCCCCTGGCCGAGAGTACTTTGCTCTGGGGCCTTGTGAAAAATGGCACGGCCTTCCCCCATCCACCCTCATGTACATGTTGCTCAGCCTTACCCATAATATGTGGATTTTCATTATCGGGTTTCTACTCAAGCACTCCTCCTCTCCGCGACTTCACGACGGAGTTCTTCTACTTCCTTCTCGCACCGCATTCCAAAAGATTTATTTCTCTACCAGAGCGAAACCGAGATTTGGGCGGTTTTTGTGGAAGTTTTTCTCTCCAAGGCGGACCTGTGAGTCCGAGGCCTCTTTACTTTTCTTTGTCTCAGGTGAGGGTCTTCCCGGAGATGTTCCTACTAGGTTCACAATCTCGACTCCGAAATCCAATGTGCGTGGTCCTTAGATCTACCAAGCACAAGGCGGACTCGGCTGCCTTTTCCGCTTACTAGGCAAACACACGCCCCATGCCTTTCCACTTCTATTCCAACCCTTGGGTCCTTAAAGCAGCCGGCCTCACTTATGGTTCTGATGCGGACCTCGGAGCCCTGGAGGCGGTGAGGGCCACCTACAATGTCCACGACCATACTCTGCCTCCTTCTCCGGCCACTCCTACAACTTCTTCCGATCACCAACCTTTGAGGTGAGTCCCTTTCTTAGTCCCCATGTTTTCCTTTCTCAACTTCTTTGGGTCTTGAGTTCTGACTGCGGGCCCTTAGCCTCCCAATGTTAGCCGAGCACAGCTGGTGGTGACTCTTCCCGAGGAGGATGAGGGTGATGGGCCTCTGGTAATCCCGGCCGGTCTGGAGTCCCCGAAGGAGGTCGGGCAGAGGCTTCCACTTTCTTAGCTGCGGATCACTTCCTTTACCCTCACTTTTGTCACGGATCGGATCGATGTTGTTATTTCCTTCTACAATCTCACCTTCCTTGGGATTCCTTGGCGCCCGAAAGGTCCGTTGCCGACCTTAGTCATGAGGAACTAATGCCTCTTTCTTTGGGAAATAAGGTCGTCTCGACCTCACAAGAGGTAGTGCTTCAATCTTACAAGAGGCTCCTGTCCTCCTATGAAGAGGCCAGCGGGTCTTCCTCGAGGTTGGCCAAGCTGGAGCATAGTGAAGGCCACAGAGAGAGGCCGGGAGGAAGGGTCTTGCGGCTGCCTCGAAATTTGGCTAGAGACTTATTACATGTGAGATAATGCATAATGCACTGCGCGAAATTTTGATTAGAGCAATTTGGAGGGTGTGCAGGCCCCGAGAGGGATTAGCATGGGCTGGAGAGGATGCCTTCTGTGGCGATGACGAGGCAGTCTGATCAGCGTGTTCGAAATAAGAGTATATTGATTTCTTTAAAAGTATGTTCGTTGATATAATTGTTGCTTAACAATTCATTTACAAGTTTAGTTAAATGGAATTACTCGAACTAAGTGTTCAATAATGTATTGTAATTACTAGTCGGATTCTCATGATAATACAAGGAATTAAGCGGTGCTAGATCTCGTACATAATCGTTATAATAATAATGGTCAATTATATTATTATCGGCATGATATCGAGCCTAAGAGGAGTCACACACATACGGTGATGTTGAATTATATTTCATGAATGAAATTAAACAATAGTTTGCTAAATTGAGAGTTGATTGTAATCAACGAATATTCTCAATCGCAATTTTACATTGATAATGTAAAATATAAAATTAGAATAAACTGAATTAAATAATTGAAATCGATTGAATTAATTCAATAGTTAGTTGAGCTCGTTAGTGACTTATTGATTACTAATAACAACTTGTTAGTGTTTAATTTACTTAACGGTTTAATTAAATTAAACATGCTAGCTAAATTAACTATTAGGTTTGGGAAACTTTAGAGATTTAAATAATAAGTCGATATTTAAATTAGGATTATTACATGAGGGTTCATTGGATGACTAAAAAAAAAAAAAAACCTAATCCCTCCTCTGGATTTTAAAATTACTCCCCGCTTTTGTGTGGCAAAAATATTTAAGCCAAGAATTGCAATTCTTGTCTTGATTTTGACATCCAATCTCTACGTTCTAGCGAAACTCGGCGTTGGATTACGTCCTCTGGGTGGACCTGACTAGAGCGTGTCGATTAAATTGGTGCTCAATTAGAAGTCCAAAGGAGGCCGTGAAAGGGAATTGGTTAGTGTCGTTTCCGTTGCCCTGTAAGTGTTCGATATAATAACTGCGCACTAGAGTCGCTAACCGATGCTAATAATGAATATGGCATGTGACATTAAAAAGACATAACTCTCTATTCGTCGTGGTGATCCAACTGCGCATGTCAATAAAACAACTTGAACAACAAAATACAAATCACCTTAATATTACAACTCAAGGATATACAAGAAATCCAAAAATACAACATGAAAGGAAAGTATAACAATCGAACCCACAATGAAATACAATACACAAGTCTAGAAGTATACAAATACGACAACAAAACTAGAGAATGAGGTTAGCTATTAAGGTAGTGAATACAAATACCACAGAGACTTGATCATCACATATATTCATACTTATATATATATATATATATATAACATATGCATAAACATTAACCAGGCTACACAATGAATAAGCTGTCCACAAGTCACATAGAATCCTCCTATGATATCGCATACTATCTTGTGAGGAGCTTATAACCATCAGCAATGCATATTCATTTAAGAAATAGTCTCGGCACAAACAATCGTCAAATGAGGTCCACCTCCGCAAATAGTAAGCAGATGAGAATCACCAAAAATAATACATATAGGGAATCCGCCTCAAATAATACATATGAGAATCCACCTCCGAATAATCGAGATGAGGCCTCATACACGTCCTCTGACGAGGATACACCCACTGTCATTATCCTTGAGCACTCCCGAATCAGTACCCGGGCAATGAGCATACCACCCAAACCTCAGTCGAGTCACCACCGCTCGCAAATAACAAACCAAGCAATCGAAACACGTACGCACGGCCACACGCGACCTGCCATGACCACCTGACACAAGTACACACGGCGCCGCGTGGCGTACGCGATCTCATAACATGAATCATATTCACAACTATCACGATAATATAAATCACTTGAAATCGCTATCTCATAATATGAATATAATCTCAATTATCTCATTACTATACCTCATAATCTCAATTATTTAAATCCTTATGAATCATAAATCAAAATTCATACATAATATCAATCATAATCTTAATTATTTCATAATATGAATCATAATCATACAATACACATATAGAATAATCCCGAAGACACATACAAAGGAAATATATAACATAATACATATGAAGGTTCCATCGTTAGAATTGTAGTCATTTCGAGCGAAAGCCATAATGATAATCTACAGGTAGCCCAGCATATTTAGGTCGGCAAGCTCACATTCAAAGAAATTATAAATTATAACGCATTCCGTAGAATAATCTCTCTTACCATCTATTTAAACCCGAGTATTATGCAGCATCTCGCTGCTAAATTAACTTTTAGTAATCATCCTATCCTGAAATTATTTTCTGGAATTCCAACTTAACTACATTGATTTACCAACTTCATAACTTCGATATTTGGTCATCACTTTATTAGCCCAACAATAACACGTTTCCAACAATCAATCGCCAACTAATTAACCCATTTATAATCAAACTTTGGTTAAAAACCCCGATTACTACTCAAGCTTTGGGAATAAGCTTCTTTCAGCCAATATACCCTTTGATCAACCTCAGAAACATCCAAATTATACTCCATAATGGAGGGAGGTGGAGCTAGATACAATAACAGAGGAATGGAACGTTGTTATTCAACTAATGTCCCCGTTTGTTCTCTTCGTGGATCCTCAAAATCCGGAAGTTTCTTGTTTCCTTTATTCTCTTCATCATCTCAATCAAGAAATTGTCATCATGTACAACATAAGAACTGTAACAACAAGAATCGGATTGGTAAATTAACAGAATCAAAACAGTAGCTATGAAAATATGAAACATGGCTGGTTGGTAAGCTCTGAGTAACCATTCTTGATTTTGTTTTGTATGTCCATGTTCAAGTTGTAGCATTTGATTCTCTTTGATTGACCATTTTGAGAGATGATTAATATTTTTGTTGTGCACATGTAAATATTGTTAATTATCACTTTCTTGCTTATTACTGCACGTATATATTAAATTCGAAAACAGCTTTCTTGTTATAACTTATGAGTTATGACAGAAATAAGACTATATAATATTGACCTTTTATTACCACGCTTGAGGAGACTCTTCAAAGTCAGAAGTTTCTTCAAATTCATTTACCCATTTTAATGTTTTCCACTTTACTGCTATCCATTTCAGGTTTTATCGTACACTGAATTGGGGATACATTTGAAAGTGCATGTGGTACTGATTATCAGATTAATAATGAATGCCTGCAAGGGACCTTTTATTATTTGTATCATGAAGGTCACCCATCGGATGTACTATTCGTTATATGGCATTTTCTGGAATTGGCTTAATGCCAAATCGCCTATAATTAAGTACTTTGGTACTTTTTTAATAAATGAAATATCATTTGCTACTAATAATGACTCATGCAAAAGTATGCTTCAAGTACATACAGTAACTTGGAAGCTCTAAATTTAACAGTTGTAGCTTTACTTGACGTTAAAAATAAGTTAGAAAATAGTAAGGATGATGTTTCATATCAAGTTACATCAAGGTTGTTAGCGAATTGAGCAATGTGGTACATGGAGTATTGAGTGGATTGTCTCCGGTACATGTTTGATCTTTCGGCGCACGTAAAATCGATTATTGTTTGTGTTTTATATATGTCAATTAGGTATATGTGTAAAATAATTATTTTCACTACGATAAATTCATATAGTGTTTAACCTACACTTTTCAGAGCCCTACTCGTTTTGATGTAAAACCACGTTTTTAAGTGTAAGACCTTCGATATTAGTAATGTATTATCGAATAGTCATCAACAATGGCGGACCTCAACATGTTCAAGCTTGTTCCTTGAACCACCAGAAGTTAATGCTAGCTAAGTTGGTAAATATGTCACAATGTAATTTTGGCGGGGTTCTAGAATAATGAGTAGCTCCTCACATTTTACAATTGTGCTATTGCTATTACTTTTATTAGTATGTTTAAAATCTCATTTAACTATTTTGCTATTGTGCTATTGCTATTACTTTTATTAGTATGTTTAAAATCTCATTTTAATTATTTGACTAAAAATACATATTTTTACAAAATTTATTGTAATATTTAGTTTGGCCCATATTATTACAATTTATGATCAATCTTATTATTCTATTAAATCGTATTCTATTATATGTGTGAAAATACATTATTGAGTTAGAATTATTTCTTTTCTCCATCTACAAGCTTGCTATTTTTTCAAATAAATAATTAATTATTTTAGAATTCATATTTAAAATTTTCGGCAGAAAATATGTGGAGGTGTGAAAAGTAGGAAAAGGTTCGACTACAAAATGTATGAATTTTATTATCGTTATTTAAATTTAAAAGCTGTTAAAAAAATTAATGTATATTTGAGCCAGAAACTCTTGAAATGAAGTAGATCGCCCTGCCAGTCATCAACAGATACATACGCTAATACATCTTCAGTAATCCTATTTGCAATTACGATACCTGCTCGAACTAGTTATTAATCACATATGAACGAAATGGTGGACCAAAAAAGATAGTCACAACTCACAAGAATACAAAGCAATGATGGTGGACCTAGCCTCAAAACAAATTCTGCATCTCCATGAGCAATACGTAATA
>JADFUC010002004.1:0-74816 GCA_019722365.1 Lithospermum erythrorhizon | reverse complement strand
GATTAGGTTTTTTGGTGAAAAAGTTTTACAAAACTTATGATGAAAAATCTCTAAAGTTTGCTTATATAGGCTAGGTTAAAACGGGGCCTTATGGCTAAACCCGTTAAGTATTAGTTGACTCGTTAACTCTATTAGTCTGTTACATTACTCAATGAGTTAAGTTAATGAGCTGAACTATTTAATTAAGCTTAATTAAATAGTAATGAGTCAATATCAATAATCTTTCAAGTTATCAGATAAATACTAAATTACTCTAACTTACCTAAATAACTATTTAATTGATTCTATTTGTTCAATCGATATTCTTACATAAAATGAATTCCTTTGTAATTGAGAAATACATTTCTAATTATATAGTTCTTTAATTTCATATGAAATATAATCGAACGTCACTGTATGTGTGTGACCTTCTAGGCTCAGATAATAGTAAGTTGTATAATAATAATAATTGACCAATTACTATTATTATAACGATTAATGAGTAAGATCTAGCAATCGCTCATAACCCCTTAAATTATCATGAGAACCCACACCAGTAATATGCAATTACTAAGTTGAACACTAAGTTCTGATAATCACATTTAACCCAACTGGTAAATGAATTGATACACAATTGTCGCAACGGGCATAATAAATGGAATCAATTCTCATTGATTTCCAACACCATTCACATATTTGATGATTCTTTTGGCTTGGTTCAAATGACTTTCTTTAGGATTTGCTTGAAACCGAGCACAAACTCCAACCGAGTAGGAAATGTCAGGACGGCTTGCTGTGAGATATAATAGACTCCCTATCATACTCCGATAATTGCTTATGTCCACTGAGCTTCCATCAGCATCTTTACTAATTTTCACATGAGTTGCAGCTGGTGTCCTCTTTGACTTGGTATTTTCGAGTCCAAATTTTTAACAAGATTCTTGGCATATTTCGTTTGAGATATGAAAATGCCATCCTTCATCTCTTCATTTGAAATCCAAGAAAATAGTTCAACTCGCCTACCATACTCATTTCGAACCTGATTCCATTTGTTGTACAAATTGTTGCACTAGTTGTTCGGACATCCCTCCAAAGATTATATCATCAACATAGATTTGTGCAACCATCAAATTCACCTTTTCATGCTTGATAAACAAGGTCTTGTCGGTTCCTCCTCTTGTGTATCCTTTCGTCAATAGGTACTTGGTGAGTCTCTCGTACCATGCTCGAGGGGCTTGCTTGAGACCATACAATGCTTTCTTCAGTCGATACACATGTTGGGGACATCTGTCATTGACGAATCCTTTCGGCTGTTCTACATAGACTTCTTCTTCAACAACCCCATTGAGGAACGCACTCTTCACATCCATCTGATACAGTTTAAACTTCATCATACAGGCTATGCTAAGAAGAAGACGTATAGCCTCTAACCTGGCAACAGGAGCAAATGTTTCCTCAAAGTCCACGCCTTCCACTTGTGAATATCCTTGCGCCACTAGTCTTGCTTTATTCCTAGTAACAACTCCTTGCTCATCGGATTTGTTTTTGAAAATCCATTTTGTTCCTATCACATTATGGTCCTTTGGTCTTGGCACAAGTTCCCACACACCATTACGTTGAAATTGGATCAATTCCTCTTGCATGGCATGTTCATCTTTGAGGGTTTCATCAACATTCTTTGGTTCGACTTTGGAAATAAAACAGCTTTCACCAAGGAGTCCAACCATTCTTCTATAGTCAATTGGTTCCTTCTTCGTAGCAATTCCTGATCAATCTCAATAATGTTCTCCATAGATGGTTCTTTGAATCTGACAATGTCAGAGTAGGCTTAATTTCTCATCACATGTGTCATTAATCTCTTGTTCTCAACATCGCCAGTTGTTGCTGCGAACAAGTGTTTTGACAGTAACGTGTTCTGCTAAGCCACATGAAGCCAGCCCTCAGGTTCAAGACTCTTCACATTAGTAGACTCCATAACCTGTTGAGTTCTTTTGTTGTAAACCCGGAGAGCACGACTATTTCTTGAGTACCCCAAGAATATACCTTCATCACTTTTGACATCCAATTTCTGCCTTGGCTCGCGATCCGCAAGAATATAACACAAACTACCAAATACATGGAAATATTGCACATTTGGCTTTCTCCCTCCATATTTCATAATTTGTGTTGTTTGTGCCGGGGCGAAAGGTAACCCGATTATGAATGTGGCAAGCCGTGTTGATTGCCTCGGCCCAAAATTTGAGAGGAATGTTCTTCGCATGAAGCATGACACGTGCCATTTCTTGGATAGTTCGATTCTTCCTCTCTACTACAATTCATTTTGTCGGGGTTAAGGGATGAATTCATGAGTAAACGCTTCTTCCTGTACACCTGCTGAATTTACATTTTAAATTCTTTCCATGGTCTCTCCCGATTCTCGATAACCGGTTGTTCCTTCTCTTTTTGAACTCTGTGAGGATAAGTCGCTTACCTCAACGGTCAAGCATTTTTCCCTGAGAAACTCCACCCATGTATACCTAGAAAAATCATCCACACACATATACATACCTTTTTCCTCCTATACTTTCGACTTGCATGGGCCCCATTAAATCCATGTGCATCAACTCGAGTACAACGAAGTCGCTACCACCTCGTCAGAGCCTGGGTGACAACTTTTGGTCTCGCTTTTCCAAAGATGACACTCCACCACATTCTCTATCTTTCAATTTCAAGTAGCGGATCCCTGATAGCCTTCCTTTGTAATGATATGCTTAATGTTTCTACAAAGGAGTATGTCCCAGTCGTTTGTGCCATAGCTCAGCATCCTCATCTTTTCTACTCATCATGGCTCGAACGGAGCTCCACATATAGCAGTTATCAGCTGATCTCGTGCCATACATCACCGGGTGTTTCACAGCGCTCTGACAAGACATCCTTTCTGCCGTAAAGAAACCTCATACCCAGCTGCATAGTTAATTTATGCTTTATAAGATTTGGCACAAACCTTTGACAGTTAGGACATCAACAAGTGGGTGTAGACTATTAACATTTAGCTCTCCTTACCGATAATTTTCCCTTTTTCTCCATCAATCGAAAGTCACATAGTCACTTTCTCAGAGAATGTGATGATATGCCTCCTTATCCGTCATGTGTTTTGAGTATCCACTATCAAAATACCAACTGATTCTCGTTTGATGTCTTCAAAGAAGCGTAGGCTATTTGACTTACGGTGTTTACTTTCACGTGTCTATCGAAGCCAGGTGGTTGATACTTTCTTCCTTTCAAATTCATATAATTTGTAACACAAGTAATATGACCCTTCTTACCACAATAATCGAAATACCATACCTTTCCTCATCTATATCTTCACTGTCGGGGCGCTTCCCCTGTCTTTGACACTTGTGTCTAACCTCTCTGAACAAATTTAGTTTCTGTCTTGGCTCGACCAACTTCCTTCACAACCCACTCCCGCGGCTATCCCCGCGGCTTTTCCCACCTTGAAATATCTTCCAATATATCCATGCTCGAGTTCATCATCTTTACTTCCTTTATTCAAATAAGATTCACTGAGAATTTAAATGTCGATTTCTTCATCTTGATCTAGTCCCTGCTTTTCTTAAGTCCTCATTCTCAATCTTCACTTGTTCCTCTTCAAAAATGCTCTCAACATCAATTTTCATCATGGGACTCTCCCACCAACATCATCATCTTTCATATTACCCATGCCTGCCCTAGGGTTATCGAGTTCACGAACGCTATATAATCCACCCAAGGTAAATAATATTGTGAATTGTACGGGTTACCTCCATTGTGAATCAGTGAACCACATGAATAGGGGGAATACTTCGATTGGGTATAGGACCTGAATACCGCTGCCTTTCCATTATTGTCGAAGAGAAGAAGATCAAGCTTTCGACTCGATCTTTCTCGCAGGGGTTCCACCACTACGCATGTATCATCACTCTGTTCTTTACACCCTTCTTCTTCCTTTTTGTCGTTTCCAACGTGTTAAGACCTCTCTTTCGTGTTTTTTCCATTTTTGGTTTTGGAATTTTGTTTGATTTTGCGAGAGTAAGTTGCGGTTATAAAGTAATTTGGTATAAGGCAACTGCTTATGTGATTGTTTTTATAAATTGCATGAACTGAGATATATTTGTGTGAGCTGATGATGTAAGCCATTGTTTGGAAACAATATATGAAAGTCTTTCAAAAGGAACGCTGGTAGTTAAGACAAAATCTCACCACAATAAATAAACTACGCTTGCCTTTAATCCATCATTAACCGCTCCTTCGATTTTTTCCCAAGCCAAAATAAATTCACCGAAATTTGAGCCTCTAGTCATTGACCAACAACTATAACACCTTGCATCTGATGTCTGAGAACACTTGTTCTTCATCCTCCAGTCGTAACACATGATATCTACCTCATACCTACTAGTGCTATAACATACCTTTGATAGTTATTTGTCAATAACACAAAATCCTAGAGAAGTCTCAAGGATTCGAACTTAGCAGCATGCAAAGCTTTGGTAAAAAATATTCAAGCAATTGCTTATCTGCATTTACATGTTCCTTTGTGAGAATCACTTCATCTTCAACAAGTTCCCCGATGAAGTGATGCCCGATATCAATATGCTTTATTCTACTATGCCGCATAGACTTTCTCATATGTTGACACGGCACTCAAGTTGTCACAATAGAAATAGCCATAGCACTTCATCGACATTGTATTCCCCGAAAGCATCCGCTTCATCCAGCCAAAGAAGTTAGTACAAATCAAGCACAAAGAAATTTTGTATTCAGCCTTCAAGTAGACAGAGAACGAAGTTTTGTTTTGCTAAACTACGAAACAAGATTATTCCCCGTAAAAGAAACATCCTCCGACATGCTTATCTTCAAGATTTTACCAATCAAGATCACAATATCCTACCAAAGAACCGTTAGTATCAAAATACAAAAGACCATATTCTACAGTACCATTCACATATTTGATGATCCTCTTGACTTGATTCAGATGGCTTTCCTCGATTCCGCTTGAAACTGCGCACAATCTGCATCACTTGGCCATCTCACCGCTTGTCATAGATACGTAAGACTTCCTATCATGCTCTTTGTATTTGCTTATGCTGACCGAACCGCCACCTACATCTTTATTGACTTTTACATGAGTTGCGCATGTGTCCTCGACTTGGAATTTCAAGCCCAAATTTCTTCACTGCTCCTTGGCATACTGGACCTGGAGTAGATGAAAATATTGTCCTTCATCTGCTTGACTTGAAATCTTATAAAATAATTTAGCTCACTCCTACCCACGCCAAATAAACTTGACTCCATCCGTTGGACAAACTGCTGTAGTTGTTCGCATTATCCCACTCAAATATTATGTCATCAACATACATTTCGATAACATCAATTTGGTATTCTCATGCTTAATAAAAAAGAGTCTTGTCGGCCTCCACAAGTATATCCTTGGTCAATAGGTACTTGTGAGTCTCTGTCAGACCACGCCGAGGGGCTTACTCGAGACCATATAAAGCTTTCTTCGGCCAAGACATTAATATGTTGTGGACAACCGTCATCGACAAACTTTTAGCCGTTGTACATATACTTCTTCTTCAACCACACCGTTTAGAAACGCAAAGACTCTTCACATCCATTCGGGTACAATTTAAACTTCATTAAACATGCTAAACCGAGAAGAAGGTGTATGGGCACTAGTTCCACTTTGTTTTTGAAGATCCACTTTGTTTCTATGACATGATGACCCCTGGGTCTGGGCACTAGTTCCCACACATTATTTCTTTGAAAATGGAGCAATTCATCGTGGATAGCATTTATCCAGTACTCGTCTTTGAGAGCTTCATCAATATTCTTTGGCTCCACTTTAGATATGAAACACCTTCTCCAACAAGGCCAACCATTTTTCTCAGAGTCCACCGACTCTTCCCTTCGCTTTAACACTTTGATTAATCTCTTCCCAATAATGTTATCAATCGGGTAGTTCTTCCTCGATTCGACCGGGTCAGTCTTATGGGCCGATCACAAGACATGTGTCATCAACACCTTGCCATCAAGAATATGTTCCTGCTATATGACCAACTATTATTGACAAAAACATCGCCTCCTGTATGTTCTTCTCTTATCTATCACAACTCCCGAGTCCGTAATCAACCTTCACATTTGTAGACCCATGACTATCTCGAGTCCTTTTGTTAAACACGCCAGAGCCCCTACTATGTCGTGAGTATCCTAAGAATATAGTTCACACTTGACATCAAATTTCGTCTACGGTCACAAGAATATAACACAAACTACCAAATACATGAAAATATTGAACATTTGGCTTTCTCCTCCATATTTCATAATTTGTGTTGTTTGTACCTGGTCGGTGCGATGCAATTATCGATATGACAAGCAATATGATAGCCTCAGCCCAAAACATTGGGGGTGTTTTAGTACGAATCACGACACGTGCCATCTTTTGAATGGTTCAATTTTCCTTTCGACAACACCATTTTGTTGGGGTGTAATGGGAGCGTGAGAATTCATTTAGTACTCCCTTTATCAACACAAAAAATCAAGAAATTTTGTATTGTCGAACTCTTCCTATGGTCACTTCTAATTCGCACAACATGTTGCCTCTTTTCATTTTGGACTAGAGAATCGCCTCTAACCACCTCAAATGTTAGATTTTTCTCAAGAAACTCAACCCATGCATACCTTGGAGAAATCATCTGTACATACATAAACATACTCTTGCTCCCTCCTATGCTTAACTTACACAGTCCCATCGTATCCATGCATCAACTCAAGTACACGAAGTCACACTCACCGTCATAGCCTTCTAAAGGAGGCTCTTGGGTCCGCTTGCCAACCCGCACTCTCCACATGTTTGATCTTTGATATCAAATATTTGTATTCTCAAACAACTTCTTTGAGAATAAGCGTCAATATTCCCAGAATTAGTACGACCTAACGCTCGCGCCATAATTCAGCATTCTCACCTTCCTACTGCATCTAAGCTTGCTTGACCTCCGCATGTAGCAAATTGTCACCGATCTTGTTCCATGCATAACTGTGTTCCACATGTGCACCCCTCCTTGCTAAAGTAAACTTTCATGTCATCATCACATAATTGGCGAGTCATTAAGTAACCTTCGACCAATAGAATATCCATTAACTGCAAGCCATAATCATTCAACTCTCCTTTGCCAACAATTTTTCCTTTGCCTCCGTCACCAAAAGTAACATGATCACCTTTAAGTGAGAATATATGAGTGAGATAAGCCTTTGTACCGCTATGTGTCTGAATGTACCACCGCCAAAGTACCAACTGGGATTCAGCCGACGACATTTCATGGGAGGTAGCGATTAATTAACGTATTTATCCGACCCACTGAAGTTTGAGGATTGATACTTGCTTCCCTCTGGTCCATATAGCTTATAGCAATAAGGAGCAATGTGACCTTTCTTTCCACAATAATGACAATACCATACTTGGTTTCTTCTTCGTCAATTTAATTAACCGTGCTCTCCCTATTGTTGATGGATGGACCGAACCTTTCTGGACAAATTTGGTAGCTTCCTTCGGTTTGAATAGTTTTCCTTCCAACCTAATTCCCCGTATTATCACCAGCCAGCCTTTACCAACTTCAAGATCTCCTCCGTAATATATGTGCTAGGAATTCATCATTTTTAACCCCTTTGTTTAGTGCATTAATCTCAGCCTCAAGTAATGAATCTTGTGATCTTGATCCCTTTCACTTTCTCAATCTCTCATTTTCGCCTTCAATTTATTTCTTTCAAAGATCCACGGTATACATCACGGTAAACTCCATCCATTTGGTGTATAAGAATTTGTAATTCTCAATCACCTATTCATATCCATCATATCTTCCCTGGGCCCTCAATCGTTGTCATCCGTGAAGGCTGCACAAATTGCCCCAAGCACTCCCGAAAGGCCACAAAGTTATTAACTTGATCATCTTGTCCATCTTCCGACTTCTTCGTCACCAAGGTCGGCGAGTAGTTCTTTGTCCGCTTTGAGGCAGGTTGCACACTTTGCTTGAATATGTCCAAAGCCTTCACATTCTTTTGCATTGAATACCTGTCTTTCAGACCGACCTTTACCTTAAGTACCTTGCTTCACCGGCTTCTTCCACTGGTCGTAGTCTCGCCGGCAATGTATGGACCGATATTTCCCATTAAGCGATTTCTGTTAAATCAAGCTGAGGGTTTTGTTGAAATTCTAAGAAGATATTTACGCTTTCTCCCAATTCTTCATCATCGACATCTGCTGCATGCGCCTTTTTAAAGCAATCCCTTTCTTCTTGCTAGATTCTCCTTCATTAAGGGACATCTCGAATGTAGCTAAATTACCAACTGAATTTATTCAGACTAGTAGTCAAACGAGCTTCTTCAATAGTCGTTTATCTTACAGCAAACCTTGACAACGTTCTTAGTACTTTCCTCACCAATTTTTCATTACTCATAGGTTCCCCCAACGAAAAAGACTCGTTAACCATATCCTTCAATGTGTTGTTGTACATGGCTAAAGATTCATCTTCTTCCATTTTTAGTGCTTCGAATCTTGTTGTTAACTATTGGAGTCTCGACATCCGTACCTTCAAAGTTCCTTCATATGCAATTTGCAAAGTATCCCACATACTTGCCACAAAGCATACGTGATTATCAACTTAAACACATCGAGATCTACATCATTGAAGATACTGGCCCATGGCTCCTATTATTTGCTAAAGAAACTTTGCTCTTCCACAGCCTAATCACCTTCTGCTTCACCGTCACTACATCGTTGTCGGTGACAAGCTTGGTGCCGGCTCCATCCAACACGCATCAGCCTCCACGTCTTCGTGTCCATGGATTTAATGAATGTAGTCATCATAGCCTTCCAGTAGGCATAGTTAGTTCCATCAAGAATGTGGTCGAAAGTAGTGTAGCCTCCTCCCTAAACCATCCATTCACAAAAGATTACACCAATCTCACTCTTGTACATTAAAGTGCCCGCACTGATACCAATTGAAAAGGTGTAATTCTATCATAAAGGTCCGCTTGTCACAACTGCCAATAACCCAAGACTGACTTCGATCGAAAATAAACTATTCCAAAAGTAAAAACATATCGATCCGTAACTCCAGCTCAAAGGCAACATGCACCTATCACCGGGGGCAACCCGCCTAACGAAGGATCCCACTATGATAGAGAATTATAAATTAGACTTACGCGAATACTCCCCATTCTTCTACGCCCCTATTCTACTCCCATCCGAAAGCATAAGTCTGCGCCTCCCCGACTTACATACACCTATCCTTCACTACACACATTATCCTGCATGTACGTGAATAATCACTACAAGCAAGACCGTGTAACTAAGTGTTAACAATAGTTGTACAACCAAGGAGTTTATAGAACACTCGCACATTCAAATTTTACAAAATAAAAAATAAATAAACTCTCAAAGCTCAGTTGCCCCACAAATTACAATGAAGAAATCTCTTGTTTCGCACCCATCTAGTCTCGTATTGTAGGCAATTATATAGTGTAAGACAATCAAGTTTATTATGGCAAAAATTATCATAAACAAAAACTTCCATCTTGTAACATATTAAATGCACCTTCATCTCTTTTCTTTCTTTATTTTAGACGTGTATTTCAGTTTGATCACCAAGTAATGTCTTTTCCATTAACCAAATCATATCAACCGAGATCTCCTTTATAAATAGAAACAAAATCTTCGATGCATACACTCGCCTCGAAGTTGTTCCTACCATCCTGTTGTGAGACACTGGTCGTGACACTGCGAAATAATTGGCCCATTTTCATGCACTAACAATGTTGTAGGCGATGTAGGACAAGGGGAGAAAACTAGACCTTCTCCTGTTGTTATTTGGGATGGTTTGCCATATCAAGTCTTCATCTTTGGGAGCTCATATCTCCCTCAATACTTGTCCGATTTGCTTGATCTTTATATCTATGGAAAGCTCTCTGTATGTAGTTTCTAATGTTCTATAGCTTGCCCATAGAATCTGTAGATATCTGACCAAATAATAATTAACGTTCGATGCATATTTGTGTGTTACATCAGGATCATCATAGACATAATTATACATTGCGTAACATGTTCTTCCTCCATGCATAAAGATCATTTGATTTGATTCTCAATAATCAAAATTAATAAAATTTAATGTAACAACTGACTCGTATAATTTTAATTTTAATCAAAACTATAATATTAATACTACTTTAAAAATATTTCTATATTTTACACAAAATATGGAATACTCCGGTATTAAACAACAAAGAGAAAAGTATTTTATGTCAAACTTTAAAAAGTCAAAGTCATCAAAATATGAAATGATGATCTTTGGGGATGGAGGTAGTATTTGGGAGCTATATGCCTATATGTAATGACTAAGCTAACTTAAAAATCCATTCTTTACTTTGTGTTTGTTGTTGTCTACATGATTGATCCACCCTATTAGATATGAAATTCTAAAAGCCAAGGATGCATTCTTGTAGTATACATTATTGGATTCTTTTTTTTATTTTCTCTTTAGTTTTCTTTGTTTAAGGTTTTGAGATTTATGAATAGAATTGGACAAATGTTAAGTTTGGAGCCTTCATCATTGTGATTGGTTATATTGTTGAATCTGAAATTAGTTTAAGATTGGTTATATTAAAACATCATAGTACAAAAAATTATGTTAAAAGACCATTGATTCTCTTGTACATTAAGGTCGTGAATTCAATTATCGGAGAGAGTGGACGAGCGAGTCTCTGTAAGAGAGCCTCATGAGTTATCTTCGTCTTGTAACTACACAGCCAAAATTGAAGCCAGTTGACTATTGTTTTCTTGATTGTGCAATTATATTTCTTAAGCTTGCTAAAATTTGTTTGTTTGTTTTTTCAAGTTGATGTACGTGTGGCTGCTTCACTCGAAGAGCAATCATTTTAAGAGCACGAGTAAAGTGATATCGACACAGTACTCTCACAAAACATAAACAAATATATAATATATGACTACATCTACCTCAGTTTCGTCTTTGGGCGAAGAAAGCAAGGAATTAGGATGGGTGAAGTGGCTTAGAGCATGGTATCTTCTGATGAGTGAGATACTGTTTCAGAAAATTTATGCTAGGCATCTGCAAGATCCTTTTCCTTTGCCACCACTCGGTGGAATTAATTTCATAGTCACTGGAGCCACTAGTGGAATTGGACTAGAAATATCTAAACAATTGGCTGAGTCAGGTGCTTATGTTTTTATGGCTGAGTCAGGTGCTCATGTTGAGGTCATGGAGCTTGATCTCCTCTCCCTCGAATCTGTTGTTAAATTCTCTGAAGCATGGAATTCAACTTTGAGACCTTTGCATGTTCTTATCAATAACGGAGGGATATTTTCCATGGGACAACCACAGACATTCTCGAAAGATGGTTTTGAGACACATTTGCAAGTAAACCATCTTGCTCCGGCATTCTTGTCTATACTATTGCTCCTTTCACTTCAAAAGGGTGCTCCTAGCCGAATTGTCAATATGAATTCTCTGATGCACAGGTTTTGTGTTATCAACACTAGCGACATGAATGTTACGCAAGCAGTAGGCTTGCAAAAGTATTGTTTAGTAGTATCCTTCAGAAACACCTTCCGGCTGACGCTCGTATCTATGTTTTATGTGTCGATCCTGGAACTGTCCGCACTAACGTGCCAGAGATATTCCAAAGTTTGTTGTCGAATTAGGACATAGCTATTTACCATTTCTCTTTAATGCTCAAGAAGGTTCAAGAAGTGCTCTTTTTGCCGCTACTGATCCTGATGTCACCAAATACTGCACAAAGCTTAAGGAGAACGAGTGGCCTGTTTGCGCATACATAGCCTCGTCCTGCCGACCTATTATCCCTTCCAGAGAGGCACACAATGTGGGGACTTCTCAATCGCTGTGGGAAACAACACTCCAGATGGTTGGCCTTCCTCTTGATGCAGTGGAAGAACTGTTGACAGAGTTCTGTAAATTGTAGGAACGGTTCACTACTTTCATGAGTTCACCGCTTTAACATTTTTCATGAATCGGATTAATAGGAAGTAATGAAGAATTTTGTTTCTTATTTATGTTATGTCATTGCTTCGGTTTCGTAATTGTTGAACTTCTTTGATAAATTCATCTAGTTATCGCAAATAGTCTGTTGTGAGACTACAAGATTCCAATTGAGTGATTATAACCTATAGTGCCAGCACTAAATAACATTTTCAATGCCTAACTGCTCCACTTGCTCTAATAATGGTCTAAATTTATAACCTACATATTTTACGTGATTCCACTAGAAACGTAGACTTTTCTAATGGATTAGGCCCAAACGGGCGATCAAATAGTTCGTCGGTAACTATCGGATAGGCATTCTAGTCAAACCGGTTTAGTTCGGTCAAGGATTTAACTGTTCAATCGATTCCCAACTCATTGGTTGTTAAGAGAGAGCGGTCATTGACTAAATGCATTCGAGTTTCTTAACATCTAGTAAAAACTGAAAAATAAATCCATATATGATGTTTGTATGACGATTGGCATGATCATGTCGATTCAAATGAAGATTATGTCGATTAAAACATCAAATTTCGTTAATTTGTATGAGCTATCATGACTCTCCAAAAGGACAATGTATGAGCTATCATGACTCACTAAAAGGGATTTTTATAAAGTGCTGAATCGCCCACTAACGTTTCCTCAAGCTATTCGATATAAAGTGGTGTTAATCTGTGGACATGTCTCAATTTTAAGGATTTAACTTTCCTTTTAACCACTCTAACACAAAATTCACTCCTTACGAAATGAATCTACACTCTACAAAAAGAAACTAACGCACTGTAATTAACACTCTAGCTAGTTCTCTTTATCGGGCTAGCTACTTACATTCGATTATCCTTTCCTAATTTTCAAAAGGGACTATGAAAATGTAGAATTCTCGTGATGAGACGTCAGAGTTGATAAATTGAATACAGAGATAACTAAAAGTAAAAGCACCAACAAATTCGAATATTCTCAAATTAATGGATGGAGGGTGTTCTGTTTGGCTAAGTGTTGCCATGCACCCTACATTTGTAAAGGAAAAGACATAAATTCTTCTTCATTCAATGCTGCAAAGCTAGAGTTCCTGGGGATTCTGTGATAAAAATATTGGTAAAGTCATAAAGTTTCTACTGGAGAAACATAGACAACTAGCAAAGTGAGGGCGATGTAAATGGATAAATTCGAAAATATTTTTTTTCCTATAATAACTTAATTATGTGTCAAAATTAGCAGGCCGGATCGTTCAATCGTTCACCTCCTTATTACGTTCCCTTTTATGCCTCATCAATGTTATTGATACATTTCATTTATCAATTAATGACATGGATTGTAATCATATTTTAATAATTTTTTATATAAAATTAAAATGTCAATTAAATTAATCAAATCAATAAATTAATTAAATTATATTAACAAAACCAAGAAGATATAGCAGACTAAAAGGAAACCTGAAGGAATCCACAAAACAAAAGAAAAATCGACTCCAGCCAACTTCGTTTATTTAAGGAGAAGGTCAAAGCTTTTAAATAATATCGACACAGTTAGTACGGAGTAATTAGTACGGAAGCTACTTTATGCAGATATTAATAAACGAAGAATTAAAAGCAAAGAAAAAAGTGACAGACATAATCGATTAAAAATCATTGTTCGATGTCCAATTGTTAGTTATTGTCATCTTCTCCGTTTAAAATTATTTACTTAATTCTTTTACTTTTTAATAATCGATTGATTATAAATATTTTTATTCATACAGATCATATTTGTTAAAAATATAACAAATTCGAAGTTAATTTAAAATTTATTTTTTATTGATATATTTCTTTTCTATAAAATATTATAAAACACAAACAAAATATTTAAGACAAGTTTAAACTATTAAAAAGTAAAAAAGTCAAAAATAAATAATCTTTTATAAATTAAAAAAGTAAAAAATGAATTATATTTTATTAACGGAGGGAGTATAAGATTTTGTTCACATGATGAAATGATAATTTCATTTATTGAATGAGACGTAGTTGTCTGCTACGGACTTAGATTCCCATTTATATATTAATGTCATGTCATATCTTTATCAATTTGTAATAATTTATATAGTTGCTAAAAAAATCTACACAAGCAATTATAGACAACAATCTAATAATTCATTTAATTACGATAAACGACAACTCTAATAATACTAACTATGACCACAATTATTGTAACTGTTTTTCCTGTACATACTCTAACCTTAAATAACCAGAAAGATAACGCCGTAAGATTCCGATTCATCAGCGCAACGATTAACTACTGCAGAAAATGAGCCATTAACCTGGATCTGTCTCTTTTAATTACTATTAAAGCGAGACGTATGACGCATCTACGAATCGATTTATCAAATATTTGTTATATTTTTTACGCTTAATTCGAAATCATTCTAAACTCAGATAAAACTTACACTCCTTCAAATTTTTCTAATTAATATTTTTTTATTTTTAAGATATTTTTGATCATGAAATAACTCTTAAATATAATATAAAAAAAATTATAATAAAATACGATTGCTCATAAAAAGAGTTATTATACCAAACCGAGATGCTCATGTATAGATATCAGTCAATCGTGTTATTCAATGTATACATTTGAATCATTAAACATTCATTGGATATAATTAAACAAAGTTAATTAAAAAGTGGGATACACGACAATTATAAATTACTGTATATATGACAAATGTATGTGATGTATCATCCTCAAAGAATAAATATAATATTACAAAGCTTTTTCATATTTAAGGATATGTTTTCCTTTCTTATTATTGTTTCATGTTTCACTTCACTACAACGAAGAAATACTTTAATCAATTGTTCAATTAATTAATTTTATAATTATACTTTAATTTTTCTTTAGTTTATGTACTTAATATCATTTAAGATTACGCTTCTAACAATTAACTCTAAATTATTTTTAATTATATAGGAAAATGATTGAAATAAAAATTAAACATGAAAAAATCTATGTAAAAATAATCAAGTTACTCGCCGATTTAATTTCATCATAATAAAGCTCCTATTATGCATAACACGAGCTTTCAGATAATATAATACAACTATCAGATAATCAAGAATTTCATATGTGCAAATGATTTAATATTAATACTTATATCTCAAAAAAAAGCATTATCCCATTTTGCTTTAACGGCCACCAATGCAAGTGCTTAAACGACATATCAACAAATTTACACTTCAAAATTATAAAAGCTGATATTTCAAAAATATATATATTGAAACGACCTACAAAAGATCCTCATTTAATATATTATTTCTTACTCCGCTAACGAAAATTCACATCAAAGTATTCAAAGCTTGACTCCAAAAAAATCAAACGCGGCACCTTTCGTAATGGCAGAAGATTTAATTTCTATTAAAACTTATGAATTATCAATCATGGAATTATTAATTAAAAGATAACGCCTAATTTTTGGGATTTTAAAAAGAAGAGATAATTCAAAGACGATAATTAATAACGTAAAAAAATACACATAAATCTTTTTAGATTTTATATATGTTAGTGATTAGTGATTAGTGATTAGTAATTAGTGATAGTGAAAAAGGAAAATATACATTCATTTAGATTTTTATATATGTTAGTGATTAGTGATTAGTGATTAGTGATAAGTGATAGTGGTTAGTCATTGTAATTGTTTCCATAAATCTTTTCTAATTAGCTACTACAATAAATTGCCTAATAATCTAAATTGTTTCATTTTGACACCAAATGTTTATCTTAATCATGGATCGCATAATCTTTTATTTGTGCTAATAATCCCATAAATCTCCAACAATAAATATTCCTAGTCTGAGTTAAAATGTCTCCTAATCAGTGTAAGTGACAGACCCCTCTATTTCTCTCTATATAAATGTGTCATCCAATAACAATATTCATAGTCACCTCAACCATCATCATTTTCAGAGCCTTTGCATGTATGTTTATTAATAAAATATTAATTATTTCATAATTGGTATGTATAGTTTGAATTTTTAAATTATGCATGTGATGATATTTATATGTTGAAATGTTGT
Organism: Lithospermum erythrorhizon; assembly: GCA_019722365.1. Taxonomy (NCBI): domain Eukaryota; kingdom Viridiplantae; phylum Streptophyta; class Magnoliopsida; order Boraginales; family Boraginaceae; genus Lithospermum; species Lithospermum erythrorhizon. Next base: position 58,726 of record JADFUC010002004.1, on the reverse strand, counting down.
AATGTTTGCAATTTTGCATGCATGTTATGTTTCATATTGATTTAGCTAAATGGGTATGTTTTTCTTGTTGTTTGGATAGAAAAAGGTATATATATGGCAGCTCAGCCTCAGTTCATTATTAGCAATGGAAGCGATAACAGGGGACAGTCCAATGAGCCATTGATAGATAACATCGAATATGACCAAATTGTTGTATCAGATGTATGTGTAGTTGTACTCTCTACTTCTTTTATTTGTTTGATTACATAATCATCATTTGATATTGGGTTTGTGAATTGCTGCTAACAACCAAAATTGAGGGGAACGAAAACAATTAAAGTCTATTGAAATTTTAACTGAAATATTTTTGCTATTTGAGAGGGGGGCACATACAATATTTTGTGTAAAATGACTTGTAACTCTGTAGTGAACTCTAAAATTTCGAAGTTGAGGGGCACTGTTGCCCCATTGGTCTCTTCTAAACTCCATCATGGCTGGTATTAAGATGAAGATTTTACGAGTACTAAATTTCATATTGAAGAAAAATGGGATTTTTAGCTTGTAATTATTTGCACTCTCTGGGATGTCAATTATGTTTGTGAATATTAAACTGATAAAAACAGATACTAGACTTGATCTTAGCCAAAAGGCCGAGCGGGGATTGGAGTATTGGTTAGGCACACAATTGTAAGGCTAGATGGTTCAAACCTCGACCACTAGGTTTAGAAAAAAATTATGTTTGTGTATATGTAAATGTGTTTGTCAGTGACTGTGATGTACACTATTTGAGGAAGTTGTACACTGATGTTTTGGTTAGTTGTTGAAGTTTTCATCTATACTGTATGAAGTTAGGTACTTAGTTTTGAGTTAAATTGTTTATAGTTTGAAGAATTCTTTTCTGATACGTATATGTAATTAATTACATCACCAATAAACAGAAAAGAAGGTTTCAAGTGAGGAATTTTTAATTTGCATTTCTGTCAATTATGTGATTATTCCTGTCAGTTGTAATGTGTTACTTATAATAGTCTTATTTACCTCACTCGAAGATTGGTTTCCCCATAAGATTTTCTTGGCAGGGCATTTGTACTATTCATTGGGCATTACTCATGTCCTCATTGATACATTTTTCCTTTTTGAACTTGTATTAATTTTCAGAACTCAGGATATTTTTAGAGCAGAACGAACTTTCACAAATGGAGTTTGCTCATTCATCTGTGTTATCTCCCTGATTTAGGAGTATAGTTTGAGCTTCTCTAATTTAAATTGTTGGGTTGCCAACTTTTGATCGCTTAATTTTGACAAATGTGGTGCTCAATCAGTCCCTCATAGTCACACTTCTATTAGTTCTATATAGTATTGCTACTCTTTTGCCTCATTTGTGGCAATGGAAGAATATTGCACTAATTGAGCTTTTGATTTTCAGAAGAAAAGCTGGAAAAACTTCTTTGCTTACCTTGGGCCTGGATTTCTAGTCTCCATTGCATACATTGATCCAGGAAACTGTAAGCATATTTGATATGGATTTAAATTGTTTTATGTTTTAGTTTCCTTAACCCATACTTTATTTATACGACTTTCAGTTCAAACCGACTTGCAATCAGGAGCTCAGTATAAATATGGGGTATGTATCTTTCGTTATTCTGTTTCATGTGTAACTCTTAAATGTGAGACATGACATACTCTTCCAAGGAAAACTAGTGTGTAGGAGAAAAATTATGAGAATTATTTTGTTAACAAATTTTGGCGTTGTTGGTTAAAAACATGATGCATGTGTAATATGTCATAAGGCTAAAAAGCCGTGATGAAAATTAATGGATACAAGTATTTGATGTTTGTTTCAATAAATGATAGGAATGTCGCAACATTTATTTGGAAATAACACTTAAGATTAGAGCCTAGACTCTAGAGGGAGTGTTGAGTTCAATAATTATCACCAACCAAGATGTGATGTTCAAATATATCTCATAATTTTATATTCTTGTTTTATTTAGTTACTTTGGATCATTCTATTAGCTTCAGCTGCAGCACTTGTTATCCAATCGCTAGCAGCAAACCTTGGAGTAGTTACAGGAAAGCATCTTTTTGCTTCATAGATTTGTTAGTCTTTAGTACAAATACGATTTAGTAATTACTAATAATTTTCTGACATACTTATATTACAGGAAAGCATTTAGCAGAACATTGTAGAAAGGAGTACCCTAGGGTGCCAAACTTCATCTTATGGATTCTTGCTGAAATTGCTATTGTGGCTTGTGACATTCCTGAAGGTGTCTTGTTGTTATACTTATTTGATCTTTTATCCTTAGTCCTTTCACTTGTTTTTACAATCACATAATGTATACGATTGATTGTTAAGACTCTGAACTTTCAAGCATATAAATCAGACCAGTTCAACAGTTTGACCCATAACGTTTATTTTAGTTTATTGTGTAGATATCAATGGCCAAGTTAGTATGGAAGACTTTTAAACTTTGTTACAGGAGTTGTGTATATTCTCTATTATGGAATGAAAAATTAATCCAAATTATTGCCAGGTGTATTTTGACTTCCTGAATGAAAATTATAGAGTGACATTCATCTTTTGGCTCAACACTTTAACTTTAGATTTTGTCCCCAATTGTTTAGCATTTAGCCATTTTTTCATGATTTTTTTTAAGAAGAACTATCTGTGAGATATGTCAGCAAAAGAAAAAGATGGAGTGATAGATACACGGACACAAATTCATATGTCTATGATAAAGAAAAGATGTAACGGAGACGAGGGGAGGACTTAGGGATCAGAACGAAAAGCTCATGATGTTAAACATTTACATGCTTTAATTTGAACTTAAGGTGGTAGTGTGTGATAGCAGAGATGAACATCATAGTTTTTGACCGACTTTTTGCATATTGGTATGTCTAAAATCGCAATATGTTTTTTGTAGTCCATATAGTATTTGTTCTCTTTGGTTTCTATTATGTGCTGTCCTTGCTCATTTTTCAATTTCCTTGTTGGCTAGTTATTGGCACAGCATTTGCTCTGGACATGCTTTTCCAGATACCATTATGGATTGGCGTTCTTGTTACAGGGCTTAGTACACTAGTTTTGCTATTGTTGCAGCAATATGGGGTATAACATCACTTGCACATTTGTCTTTGCCACACGCCCACGCCTAACGTCATGCTTTTGATTTGATTTTTCTCAAGCATTATGCCTGTTTCTATTTACTTTAGGTGAGGAAACTTGAGATCTTTATTGCTTTCCTGGTGTTAACAATTGCTGCATGCTTTTTCGTTGAAATGAAGTATGCTAAGCCGAATGCTTCGGATGTAATCAATGGGCTTTTTGTTCCTCAATTAAAAGGAAATGGTGCTACAGGGCTTGCAATCTCACTTCTTGGGGCAATGGTTATGCCGTAAGTTGTTTATATGTGTCTTCTGAATGATTTATCATTACCAATTCACAAATCCTTCATTATCTTTATTAACGTAACTGCAGTCATAATCTATTCCTTCATTCCGCATTGGTTCTCTCAAGGAAGATACCTCGAACTGTAACTGGTATTAAGGTAATTTGATAACCTCAGTCTTTCCACTGCATAGCTCATAGTTGAACCCACAGACCACAAACTCAGTCTTTTATCAATTTGTGTAGTATTTTATTTGACCTTCAATTTTTTTAGATAAAAGAAACAGAATTTGACTTCTGTTAACGCTAATAATTCTTTTAACAAATGTCTTCGTCATGATGATATTTTGATCGTCATTTCACGAAATCTTAAACTAGCTATAGGGACTGTCTCACAAGCTCTCATTTACTGAAGGTTCCCTTCTTTTTTGTTTCACTAGTAACATATTACGTGCGTTGCGGCGTGGATAAGCTGTAGGAAAAAATAAAAAACATTTTTGAGGTTTAGTTTATTAAAATGCAATAATTTCCATATTTATGTATTGGCTGGCTAAATAATATAATGTATATTTTTTATTGAAATTTCAAATAATAATAAAAACATTAAATTTTACAAATTTGTGATCTTGAATAGTAAATTATGAATAGATTTTTGATATTAGCGTTAATTTATTTCAAAATTTAACGATTAATCCCTATTTGTTTTTTGAATTATATTTTTAATATTTGCAATATGTATGTATTTCGCCTTATATCATTTTCAAATGCTTTCTCCATATATGTTGAAATTTACTGTTTTTAATTTTCTTATAAAATACTCCATATTTATTTTAAAAATAAATTTAACTTTATTTTCGTAAAAGAATAATTTTGCAAACCTTTTCAAATCTTACATTATTATGAGGAGAGTGCCGACCATAAAATTACTTAATAATAGAGGTTAGAGACACGTCGAACACGAACTTATATAATTTAATTTTAAAATAAAACGACCGTAATATGGTGATGAAGTCATCTTGTTATCAAAAATAAAAATATGACTTAATGTAAAAAAAATCATTATGGAGTGTATCTTTGTGTTAAAATATGACATTAGGTTTTCAATATGATGACTGTTGATATATTTCAAACTTCAAGTGTTTCATAACATACAACATGGTTATACGTTTTATAACTATGATGAGATGAATTAATTGAAGATATATCAAATGTGTTTTAAGTTGTCATAGTACTTTATATTTGAAGTTAAAAGAGATTTTTTTCTAAAAATAATATTTTTACCTTTTAATAGTTAAATTCATCAAAATAAGTATATGTATGAAGTACGATAAATAATATTATACTTCATTATGAAGTAATTGTATATGATTGTGCATCAATTAAGAATTTATAAACATTAATACAAGTATGTAGAATCTTAAAAAATGAGTTAATTTTTAAGATTTATAAATATTAGTATATAAAATCACGAAATTTTGCGAAAATTTTGCAAATTCTCTACGTCGTTGAGTATAAGTTGATATATAGTCTTAAAATTTAATTATTTGAATTGATCTTACATGCATAAATTATAATCTTATTTTAGTTAATTCAAAGGATGTGTATTTTACATATTTATTTGTATTCAACTTTTTTATCATTCTTTAGTAAATGAAAAGTATATGACATTAATATTAAATCTTAGTAAAATAGATTAAATCCATTAAATGTAAACATCAAATCATAATAAATATTTTAGTTTATTCATCTAAATGTAAACATCAAACCAAAATGTCTTACATCCTCTTTAAATGCGTCTTTCATTCAATTTCCTATGTTCTAATAAAAGTCATTAGAAAACAGGCGATAATATCATTTGATTTATAATAATTGTTTGAAGAATAGAAATGGTATTTGAAAAATTACCTAAGAATTATTGATGGTTGGAGATATAGAAAGTGTTACATTGTAATGTCTTTGGAAGTTTTCTTTGGGTGCTTCTTACTACAAAATAGCTAGCAACATGTATACAAATCATTCTAAGAAAATAAATAAAAGTTGATATTGTAATCTTTCTCTGGTATTTGAGGTATGATGTTGAATTTACATAATACATAGTATAAAATAATGAGTATTTATAGAACAAATAATATATTATTTTTTGTGTAACTATGAAAAGGTGAAATAATGAGAATCATGTAACTTTCAAATATTTTAATGTGAGTTATTATGAAGTAAATACATAAATATAATTATTTATTTTAATTCTTCAATATTGATTGTGTAACTCTCAAAAGGTGGACTAATGATAGTCATGTAACTTTCAAATATTTTAATTATGAGCTATAATTAGAATGAAGTATTAACATAAATACAATTATTTATTTTAATTATCCAGAGTGTCGTGTAGCATCAAGTTGTGACTTCTTGAGATGTCTTTATGTTAATGATTTTAATTCTCATTATTATTTAATTATTATTGTAGTTTGATAACCATTATTTGAATTGATCACTTACATGCATAAATTATAATCTCATTTTAATTAATTCAAAAGAATGTATTTTTTGTATTTATTTATATTCAACTTTTTGATTTTTATTACCATCATCAAAATTATAACAACATCAATGTTAACTCTTAGTAAAACAAAAGTGATTAAATGTAAACATCATACCATAATGAATATTTTGTTTATTCATATAAATATTTAATGAAAATATAAAAATGTCTTTGACATCTCTCATCGTCTTTCATCGATTTTTATGTTCTAATAGTGTCATTAAAAATAGACTGGTAATATAATTTGAAAGGGTTAAATTATAATGTTCTTGGAAGCTTTGTTTGGGTCTTCTTACTCCAAAATGGCTAACAACATGCATATGAATCATTCTAAGAAAATGAATAAAAGTTGATATTGTAATATTTTTCTGCTATTTGAGTTATGGCGTTGAAATTACATAATTTTCATATAAAATAATGGATATTTACATAACAAATATGTTATTTTATTATTTACTATGAATAGGTGGAATAATAGAGAATAAATGTAAGCTTAAACGTTTTAATGTGAGTTATGAAGTAAATACATAAATATAATTATTTAATCTAATTATTCAATATTCTTTGTGTAACTTTCAAAAGGTGAAATAATAAGTCATGTAACTTTCAAATATTTTAATTATGAGCTATAATTAGAATGAACTAATAACATAAACACCATTATTTATATTAATTATTGTAATACCCGACCCATGAAAATGTGTATGTGTGTGTGTGTGTGGTGTGTGATATGTTTGATAAAGATTTGATTAGTCTTCTTTAAATGCAATCAACATAAATCTTCTTTTCGGGCTCAATTTTCTCAAGAACTCCATTGTTAAGCGTGCTTGACTGAGGTAATTCTAAGATGGGTGGCCGTGGGAAGTTTCTCGGTGGCCGTGAGTGAGGACAAAAACGTCTTGGAAAGACCCGTGGTAGTTTGTGAGGCCAGTCCATCAAATCTAATAACGTTACCCGACCCGGTGAGCCGGGCAGGCGTTACAATTATCAATAGAGTCATGTAATATCAAGTTGTAACTTCTTATTTTTATGTTTAATAATTTTTAACTCTTATTATTATTAAAGTTGATAATCATTAGATGTCTTGTAAATAACTTTATTTGTGAGGGGTAATATAATATTAACAAAATGGAAGAAACCACGTTAGTTGATTCACGCTTTTATAAGGTTCTAGTAAAAGCGGATGTATGCGTTTGCACGTGATAGTTTGTTACCCCATTATTTCCTTTTATAATTATAAAGGTAAAAAAATTGTAATAGATAATTTTTTTTCTTAAAATTATAACGACCGCCCGAATTCGGCCATACGAGTGAAGTCATTAAAATCCGAACACGAGTCACGAACCGATGGGCGACTCGATTTAAAACACAATTCGTTTCATCCAATGTGATCACAACTAAGTTTCCCAAACAAAACAGTTTTTTAAATTTATAATCCATCATTTACGATACCGAAGCTTGACCAACCCATAAATATATACACAACATATCTCAAAATAAAGTAATGCCGGTAAGGCTAGCAGAGATGATACGTCGTATCCACAGATACAAAATGACAACAATCAAAACGAGTTGACAACACATAAAAATCAAGCGTGAGGATCATACCGCACCCGATCTTTCCTTTAGCCACTCGGAACAAAACTCTCCAACGGCCTCTTGGCTCGACTTCCGCTGTCAACTTTGGCACAAATAAATACGCCCAATGCGAGGGGTGTAAGCCATGACTTAGTGAAACTTAACGGGGGTGAACTTACCATGCGAAACAAGTCGATCAATAATATAATAGTCAAATATGAATAAAATACATATATCTAGGACTACCTAAAAGGTCATCTGACATAATTCCGAGCTTCAGACATAATACATGAAGATATAATAGAAGATCTCGGCAAGCACCGCAATTCGAGAGAAAGAAATCAGTAGACTGTGGCCAAAGCTACAGTCATTGAGCCTCCTGTCTACCGTATCCCGCGATATACCGTCTCACAATGCGCGTACTTTCGATCCGTCTCTACTGCGGGGAATGGACTAATCAATAATCACCGCTTATACCCTTGATATAAGGCCAAAACACACTTAACACAAAGTATAAGGCCACTTGCGCACTTATACACAAAGTATAAGGCACGCGCTTATACACTGGTATAAGGCATATGCATGTTTATACCAAGTATAAGGCACATATCGTCGCATATCACGCAAGGAAGGAGAGTCGCTAACCCCCAATCATCCCGACATGCGTCAAATCCTGATATAAAGTCACCTCCAAATCATACATAACTCTAACAATCACCTCTCGATAACCCATTAATCTACTCCCAGCGAACAATATCCAAGCACCACACATTAAAACATCTATAAATGAAGTCAAACACAATCGCCAGGCCACGAGAAATCATAAAAAGTGCCGACAAGTACATCATCAATATAAGTTGGGAGTTCGAAGCTATTGCTACCTCAAGCAATCTTCAACGCCACATAATATAATCACATAATCATATAACAATTTACATGTTCACGCGAATTTAAAGTAAGAAATGCGTAAGTAACACCGTGAGATAAGTACTACTTTGTGTAGCTACCCATGAACAACCATGAAAAGACAATCCAGTAAGCGCGCCACGATCAATGCCTATGACACCGAAGTATAATCAAGACCTCTTACTATACGGCGTTCTAGAAGATACATAACCAGCTCCCTAGAGCTATCTTTAAGGTCTAACGCAGCGGATAAACTATGAATTATAATCCCATCGGACACAACCCTAATCGATTCCCGTAAATTCCATCTTGCTCCTTTCTCATTACAAATCGACTTATAAGTCATTACAGTTAATCAGCAGTCTATAATTAACAATACATACTACGAAATATCAATTACTCTTCAGCTTGGAATTAACACTTTTCAACATAACTCCGCTTTAATAAATTTTAAATCACCAATTTCATATCATAATAACTATAATAAGGTCCAAGCGTAACCTCACTACACATTTAAAGTCTTAGAAAATATCAACCCAAAGTCACTCGAAAACCTAAAGTCAACCCGGTACGTAACATCCTCAAGCGACCTGCAAATCATGAATTAATCGCACTTATATGCGTCGCGGAACCCATAACGACTAAGATTCATCATAAATTGAATTATGGAAAAGTCTTCAAAGTCAACCGTGCTCGAAACCAAGAAATATCTCGAAAAGACTTGACTCTTCGCTTTCGAAGAATGATGGGGAGAAGATATTCTAAATGATCTTGAGTTTTGAGAAACCGTCGAAGAGAGAAATGGAAGAATAATTCAAGGGAGGGGAGTCAATATCTCGGCAAAATGAAGGAAAGAAGAAGATGAAGTTGTCTTGTAGTGATGTGGAGGATATGTATGAATAGATATTTAAAAAAAACTTCAGTCGTTCGGTTTCGGTTAATTCTCCGGCATCGTGCCAAATCTCCGAACTTAGATTCGAAGATACAAAAATATTCCATAGCAAAAACTACTAAATTATAAATGTAATTCGGCTAAATATTTTCTGAAATAATATTATCATCGAGATTATTTATACTATCCCCGGGTCCTACCGCCCGACCCGAAAATTTAATTTTTTTTTTTAAATAGCGGGTTATTACAAAATAAACTTTTGTAAATTAATAAATAGAATAAGTTTCCTAAAATCATGAAATTATAATTGCTTTTATTCTTTGCTTTTCAATTTTGTTTTTTCTCGATGTACACTCTCCTTTGCATTGTTATTAGTTTGAGTTTAACTTCTATTTTGAGGAACTTTGATATTGTGTAATGAATAAACTTTTATAAATTTTAAAGAGTATTATTTTTCTAGAACTATGAAATCATCAAAACTGAAGATATCTTATATATTTTAAACTTCCTTATTTAAAAATTCAGTTGTCATACTCAAGTGATCAAAACTTCTTATTCTTTATCTTTTGTTATGAAAGTTGATATCAACATTGTGTCGTTAATCGTCATCCTCATCAAGATTAATTGATCATATTTTCGGTTCTTGTTATTTTCTCTTTTGATTGTTTGCTAATTGACCTCTCTTTTATCTTTGGTGTATACTATTCTTCTTCACCTTTCATATTAGTTTGAGTTTTACTTTTTTTTCTTCAGTAATTTTCATATTGTCATGCTTTAGTTCTTTTGTTAGTATTTTATTTGTCTTCATGTGTCTTGTTATAGATATTTTTTTAACAACTTCACTTCTTTGACGATGAGAGAGAATTTGTTATCATCAATGTTGTCTTTCCTAGCTAAAGCGGAACATATACTCTGAAATCGTTGAATCAAGTTTTTAAGTATTTATTTGGTATAAAAATTTATTTTCAAGATTAATTCCTTCACAATGATGGATTCTAATAAGCAATTAAAATTAGAAATTTACATAAGTTACATCCATCAATATAAATAAACTAAATTGACCCGCAGCTTTGATGTGAATTATAATTTGAATTCTAGAAGGTTAAAAATATTGTATTTTTCATCTTTATGTATGTGCATGATCGAGATAAATAATAACTAAAAATAAATCATGGATAGATCGCAATTAACATTAGAATTTTGCAAGTTACATCCATCAATATATAAATTTAATCCCTTCTTATGAATAAATCTTTCCATAGAAATTTGTTTAATATAAACAAAAAGCTAATCAAAATTAATTTTTGTCCTGGCTTCCAAATTTTAATAAGTAATTAAGATCAATGAATATATTCAAATCAATTGACCCAATTACTTCTTGTTTTAATAGTTTATTTGCTTGTCTGCAAGTCGTAAGTTGTATGTATTATCATGTTTACTATGGAATATAGTGTCCACATAATGACATAATTATGGATTCGTGATCTATGTCATTATTATTTTTTATATCATGCGTATTTAATATCATCAAAATTATGAAGTTCTTCATATGTAGTTTAAATACCTCAATCCATAACAAAAAGATTGTCTATATTGATTTTTTTATCATGATTATGTTTATAATTTTGTAATCCTAATTGATATACTGGCACATTTGAATAAAAAAATTATTATGTTAGTAAATTCTATTGAAAACATTAGTATGTTATATGATATGTCAAAAAATAATTGAATTAAAAAATTAAAATCAAGCATCAAAATTTAAAATTTAAAAGTCTTTACTGGAAAGTAAAGAGATCGATATCTGCTACAACCTACATGTCTAATGCACATCGATTAGGAAGACAAATTATCAAACTCTATTATGAATGTGTATCGTCAATTTATATTTTATTTGCAAGGAATTAAAAAAGAGTGACAAAAATCTTGTACAAAGTTATAGTTTAAAATGTAACATAAAATTGGATACCTTTGTTATGCGTGATTTTATTATTATAATTACAAAGATAACATAAAGTATATTAGAAAACAAAATTATCGAATAAATATACTTTTATATATTTTAAAGAGAATCAATTTGCTAGTAAAAGATCGTATACCTACTCTTCATGTCTCCTTTTTTGCATCCATAAGATTGTATCTTATGTATTATGAAGATCATGTGTAGTTATACTGAATACTCGAACACATGATGTACAATATTATAAAGGAGGTAAACGATCTTCGCCGCAAATTCCTAAAACTTTGAAATAGTAAAATCTGAAAATATTCTCTACATATTTTAAACTTTATTATCTAAAAATTCAATTGTCATACTTAAATCGTCAAAATTTCTCCATCTTTGTCTTTTATTTGTTAATTAAAGTTGATATCTTCAATGCATCATTATCTTTATCAAGATAAATTTACTCTATTTTCGGTTCTTGTTATTTATCATTTTTATTCTTTGTTGGTCGACATATCTTTTTTCTTAGTGTACCACTCTATTTTTTATTATATTTAGTGATTCACTCATCTTTGGTTTCAAATTAACAATTTATCTCAACTAAAAAGAATATTAAGCAAGCCCGATGTTAATCTTTGGTATTTCTCTAACAATTTTATTACCTAAATTAAGAACAATTATGCATAGTTAAAAGAAAATAATGTAAAATCCTTATCATTGTTTTATTTTTTAAATTAATTATAAACTCTCTCAAAGATAAATGTGGAGTTTAAGTTTTCATAATGATTTTATATTTGTCAAAGTATTAGTCTTTTCGATTATGTCTTGTTATATTTCTATCATAATATTCAATATATGAGTAAAACAAAGAAATAATGTAAGCTAATGTGATATCTAGTGAAAATTCAATAATGTAAAACTTGTACTAATACATATCTAACTTGTATGTATATTACTAACTGAGTATCCACATCATTGTTTGAAATACAAAATTTAAAACAAATTTTTTTTCTCAAATTATACATATATATCATAATATAATGAAAACTTTATATGTAATAATTGATATTATATGTATTATTTAATTTTTTAAAAAATAGACAAAACTATTCCTAGTTTAGAAGGTAGTATTAGCGACCCGCTTGGTCGGCCATACGAAGGTTAAGATCATCGACAACACACAATACTAAAATTAAATCGATCGATGGATGTGACATAAAAGACTTCGTTTTGACATTAATAAACATAAAAATACACTTTTTGTCCATCGTGGTGAACTAACAACATATACAATAAAACAACGAACAACATGATACAAATTCACGCCAATTATACAACTCAAAAGATACACAAGAATCCAAATCTGACATAGAAAAAATATGACAACCAGACCCCTCAATAAAATACAATCTTGAGTCTATGATATACAAATCGACAACAAAGGGAAATGGTGATGAGGAATTCTATACACTTGTAGCCTAAATCTAGATCTTGATACGCGACCCTATCGATACCTTCTCGGCAACCTCATTGATCGACTCTTAGAACCTGGGCATGGCATGGCCATAGAGAGTCGGCTATTAAGGTGAGTGAATCTGGAAATACCAGTTGGTCCCAGTATACATATTCATACTTATATAAATAATATGTATACATCAACGAGGCCCTGTGAATAACGGTCCACAACTCACATAGAATCCTCTTACATGATGTTACATATCCCCATACACGTAGGCTTATAGGTATAAATAGCATATTCATTCAAGGAAGCGGTTCCCCCGACACACACAGGCATCAAATGAGGAATCCGCTCAAATAATACAACGTACATGAGATCGCCTCCAAATAATACGCATATGAGGAGTCCACCTCCAGCAATCGAGATAGAGGCCTCCGCTCCCGTCCTCCCGACCGAGGCTACGCCCGCCAGTATGCGTATCACCCAACCTCCCGAATCCGCAGAGCTGACCGCAATATGCACACCTTGAACCTCTCCCGGTCGAGTCACGGCACTCCATGAAGTAACATACAAAAAAGCAATCGAACACATCGGCCTGCTGACCACACGCAACACCTGACCACCTGTGTGTGCTGACCACAAAATCTCATAACATGAATCATATTCCGCAATTTATCCATGATATAAATCATAATCACTAATATCGCATGATATGAATCAAAATCTCGATTATCTCGTAATATAACCCCGAAAATCTCGATTATTTAAATACATTATGAATCATAAATCAAAATTTCTGTGTAGTATCGATCATGTCCTTGCTGATACACATGTCGAGAATAATCCCGAGATAACACATTACAAAATATATAACATAATATATGAAAGGTCCCCATCGTGAGATTTGTACTCTTTCGAGCCCAAAGTAGTAATAATGACTACAAGGTCTAGGTAGCTAGATCCGGGCTCAACTCCTATTCAAGGGAAATTATACATTATAACACATTTTGTAGAATAACCTCTGCTTAGCATCTATATAGGCCAGTGTTATACGCGTCTCACGATTCAAATTCCTGACCGCCGCGGTAAATCCCATCCCCGAAGATTGGTATCGCTTTTAATATTCCGCGTAACTACATTGTCGCCAACCGTAAATCTCAATATTCGGTCATCGCGCGTACCCAACAACGCTGCTTTAAGCACATTCTAATCAATCCAGCGATCAATTGACAATTAATTAATCCGTAAATACAACCTCAATTCAAACACTAAATGCTATCTGAACTTTCCCCAAAACTTTCTCAACTTGATCTCTACTATCCATATCGAAACCAATAATTCTATACCCAAAACAACTATATTAAAGTCCTCTAACCTCATATTACAATTTAAAGTTAATTTAAGAAAAGTCAATAAAGTCAACCATTGACTTACACTGACTTTCTAACCCCAATAATCACTCAAAATCACCGTAATCCCTATACGATACTTAGATAACATTTCTATACCATAATAAATTCAAGATCTAAAAGTCAACAAAATCCATAAAGTCAACTCTTTAAAACTCAGAAATATCTCCAAAAGATTTGATGCTTTCTTACCTAGATGTGATGAGGATGATGAGAAGAAAATCCACAACTTGTTCTTGATTTTGGCGACAATCGATGAGAGAGAAATGGAAAAAAAAAAATTTCAAAGGGGATGGAGAGAAGCATTCGGCCAAGGAGGGAGAAAGATGGTTTTCAGATGAGATGGAATGAGTAAGTGGTAAGGTGGGATATTTGGAGGGAAGAAATTTAAGTTCCGTTCGGTTTCGGTTAATTACACACATACGCATAAATATCAAACCGATTTTCATTGTGTTATTCCCGAGCATATATTACTACTCGTCATGCAGTGATATATGATATTATTCCAAAATTATTTATATACTATCTAGCGGGTCCCGCCCTGAGCAGAAATATACCGCCCGACCCGATTTATTTGAATTCTCCAGCCTACTCAATTTGAAATTTTTTAATTTCACCCCGAAATACTCCACCGAGGAAACTTATACTATCGACATAATATTGGTAAGGAGCAGTTTATTTAAATTCTACCCGCACTATAAATTTGATCCTCGAGAAATTTACTTAAAATTTTCTTATAGATACAGTAGCCTTTCAATATGGTCTTGTGCAGAATATCATGACATCTTGTCACCCGATCACATTACTCTGGCATGAATCATTGACCTCGTAAATACATTACATGACGTACCACTGAATATTACTTACTATTTGGATATTACACAATCTAATCATATCGCTGATCGTCATTGGCGTCATGCAGCCCGAAACTCATTCTCGTCCTCTCGCCTCCCATATTACACAGCGCCTATCAACTCATATTTTATCATGTTATCAATATCATAAATCAACCGCTGATAATACCGCTCAAAATCAATATCCATATCGCGTGCTCATTGCGTGTCATTTCATAATGGTCGTGTCATTCATGTCGCCTCGTTATTGACTACTAGATTGGAATTAATGTGCAGAGTAAAATTCTCTTATCAAACCCGACAATCAAATTATTTATTCTGCCGATTATCTTGGTATCACGTATACGATAAATACACCCAAGGTTTCTCGTACAACTAACATATGTCACATGCGATAGCCCGCGTTCGTAATGCTCCCGATATATACCTCTTAAAAGCACCCTTTATAGTATAGTTATATCCACCTTATGAGCACTTCACATAATCTACCGGTATGTATATATATAGCGTCGCGTCGCTTGTTTCGTGATACATTACCGTACACTTCGTATACGTTCATTTACCATTCGCGTACCGTCATGATTTCATTGTCGTATGGAATTGACATCGTGTTTTTCCACTTGCGCCTATCATTTTATTTATATCGACATCATGTCATACCATAATATCTTAACCATAAAGCTATCGTTATCTCGATTTCACCATAACATATATACTTTAGGCTCGCTTGTTAGCATCGTATATTTACAGTCTTCTTATGATTTGCTCAGCGTCGATTTCCCGCGTGATAATTCCAACAGCAGCCATATATATATTGTAACGACCAGCCCCGGTGAGCCCCCACAGTTGGACCGTCGCTGACACAATGACCATCGAATGCTTAGCGATGGATAACAATAAAAATGACTTCTTTTACATCATAAATAAAAGCAATGCTTCGTCAAATTGGTGAACTAACGATAGTACAACAGCATTGAAAATCATAATATAAATACACGTCAAACAATTTGTTATACAACTCGAGACAATAATAATTATATACAACGAAACTTCAAGAAGATAAAAGTATATTTGTTGGTGCCCCGAGCCATCGCGTCTTCGTAGTGCCCGGCTTCTCGACTGATGCATATCGGTCATCACATGGCAACCTAGGCATAAAACGCCCGCCCATAAAGAAATAGGGAGTCAGCTAAAAGCTGAGTGAAAATAAATAACCACCGAGAAGTTACTACGTCATGCGAATAAAAATAATTTAGATTTCTGCCTATTTACAGAGACTATATACCCCGAGTATTATTTATAGGTTACTCGCCACAAAATAAAACTCCTTATTGGCTTTCTAACTAACACGATAACCTTACGCTCGTCGACAACTTACTCACGATTACCTTAGTACAAAGAGGTATTTCTCTATCTATTATCTTTAGAAGTATAGCAAATTCCCGATATAATATACACCTCAGTACACAATAACTTAACATATATCTTAACCTCGCCTTTCGTACGTATACAACTCGATAAACATCTTTAGTTCCTTTTAAAAGTACTACTCCCCGTTTACAATCATACTCCTCTATGACCTTCATGTTCCTCGGAGAAGACCTTCCAAATATATGCATTTCTTAATATAGTGAGTAATATATCTTGAATCGGATAACCCTAAATGTGATTTATCTTCCCCAGATTTTCATTTAGTATCACGAACTTATTTACCTCGTGGTATCGGTCGTGGTTAGATCGGTGCCTATTCTAGCACATTTGAATCCATTTTTCCACCATATATATAAAATATCATCAACGTCGCCCGGCAGATTAGCATAAACTTCGGTTTATAATTTACGCTCTTTAATATTCTCGTCCGAAGGTGTCGTCCATTAGCCATAAGGTATATGAGACATATCTAACAAAAAGACGGTAATGCCGGTAGAGCTACAAGCCCGAAAATAAATACCGTATCATGAAGAAAATAGTTGCATTAAATTTCTGGCTTAAAAATGAAGTATAACCGTCAAAGCGGCATTGCTAACAACAAAGATTAGGAATAGTCATCGTAGTCAAATATGAATAATACATGTATCACGGGATTATCGGATAAAGTCATACAACGCGAATTCCACATGAAGTCTCGGACATAACACATGAATATATAATAAGGGTTCCGATAAACACACAATCACCCAAATGAAATCACGGAGACTTCGGCTTAACGGCTAAAACTCACGAGTCGTGAACCTCGCATCTCACCGTATCGCGGTATACCATCCTCTGTCGCGTATACTCCAATCCGTCTACTGCGGGAATGGACAAATCAACAATCACCTCGCACTTATACGCTTGATGTAAAAGGCCAAAACCACCTTATACACAAAGTATAAGGCCTGCTTATACACAAAGTATAAAGCTGGCGCGCCTTATTATCTCTTAGTAGTATAAGAGGGCCCACATCAGCAATCACGCATAGCAAAGTAATCAAAAGAGAGTCATACCCTTGCGCTATACGTAGTATAGGGCCAAACCGCCGCGCTATACGTAGTATAGGGCCACACCGACAATGCCTGGCAGCCAGCGATCAAAGAGAATCATACCCTTATGTATACCGTAGTATAGGGCCTAAACAATCTTAGCGCGTAAGCGATCAAAGAGAATCATACATACGCTATACCGTAGTATGGGGCCAAACCGCCTGCGCTATACGTAGTATAGGGCCACCTCGACAATGCCTTGGCAAGCGATCAAAAGCGGAGTCATACGTATACAGTAGTATAGGACACCGGCAATCTTGCTTGCGGCAGCGATCAAGAATCATATCGCCTTGTATACCGTAATATAGGGCCAAACCGCTACGCTATACCGTAGTATAGGGCCACCTCGACAATGCACCTGACAAAAGCGATCAAAGAATCATACCGCACGGCTATACCGTAGTATAGGGCCAATAAGCGTCACATATCACGCAGGAAGGAAGTCTTTAATCCTAGTAATTGACATAGGGTGCATTATCCTAATACTCAAGTCACCTCAAATCATACCTCCAAATAAACACCTCTGATAACCAACTACTTTGCTCCCAGACAATATCCAAGCACACATCTAAAAGCGTCTCGCAATGGTAGTCAAGCCTGATAAGCCAACAAGGCACGTAAATCATAGTGCCCACAATTACGAGGAAATCGGAAATATAAGTTTGGGAGTTCGGCTATTGCCTCCGGCAATCTTGGTAGCCCACAGAAACACAATCACATAACACAACAATTACATGTATATCCCACTCTCGTAATCATAGCAACGATGACATGTACATCAATTATACGCCAAACATATCGTAATAACATGTATATCCTGAATCGAGGTAAGTACGTAAAAGTAGCACCCGTGAGATAAGTCTTTACTTTCTGTAGCTACCCATGAGCAACCGAAGACAATCAGGCCTTGCCCTTTTCCCGATCAACGTATAAGCGACAGAGAAAGTATAATCAGAGACCTCTTTACTATACGGCGTTCTAGAAGATACATAACGACTCTTAGGGGAACTATCTACAAGCAGTCCTAACATAGCGGATAAACTATCAATTATAATCCCCGTCGGACCTTTGTGATCGATTCCCATTAAATTCCATCTGCTCGCTTTCATAAATTTTACAAATCAACATAAGTCGTTTCTAATTAATCATGAGTCCATAATTAACAATCTGCCTCGAAATATCAATTATAACTTTCGATTTGGAATTTACACTGACATAACATCCTTTAATCAATTTTAAATCACCAATTTAACATAAATAACAACTATAATGAGTCCCGATATAACCTCCTACACATTTAAAGTCTTGTAAAATATCCACATAAAAAGTCAACCGAAAGCCTAAAGTCAACTCGGCCATGCGTCACCGGCTTGATCTACAATCACAATTAAATCGCTCCGAATCGTCGCGGAACCCATAACCAACTAAGATTTATCATAAAATTCAATTTGGAAAAAGTCAACTAAAAGTCAACTATGTCAAACCCAAGAAATATCTCGAAAGACTTGAAATTTACTTACCTTAACTCGAAGATGATGGGAGAAACGATATTCTCTGACGATCTTGAGTTTGGCGACAATCGAAGAGAGAAATGGAAAATAAAATTTTTTAAAGGGGAGGGTGAATATTTCGGTAAAAATAGAACAAGATAGAGATGATGACTTGGTTTTATGATGGAGGGGGATAAGCTTGCAAGATATTTTTAAAAATCGTGTCCAGTTCGGTTTTAGGTTAATTCTCCATTTATGTTACTTAAATCTCCACGAACCCGATTTCAAAGATAAAATTCTTCCATGAGAAACACTACTAAATTATAAATGAAATTCGGCTAAAAAAAATTTTACGAAATAATATTATCATCGAAAAAAAAATTATACTATTCCGGGTCCGCGCCGGCGAAATTTTTTTTTTAATAACGGGTTATTACATATATCGTCCATACTTCTGATGTTAACGATGTTCACACCACCTGCTTGATAACCCTTTATCGGAAACTGACTAATGCAGCTCGATAAATTGTGATATCCCGCACCATAATCTGCTCCGATTGTCTTATTTTCTAGTCTAATTGAAAATTTCACCTCACAATATTCAACGCATCTGCTTCGTACGAACTTTCCTCTTGGCAAATATCGTTCGCGTGCTCACTGCCCAAATTGTTAAGACGATACTTGGTGACTTCGCTTTCACTTTGGTCTCAGCTCGCATATAGTACTTTATGAATCTAATTCTGTTCCTTAGCTATGTGCTCATTATTCCTTCATTAATTTAACATATCGAAACTTATTCTCTGTTGTAGACATGTCAAGTTCGATTCTTCCCCGCGAGTTCTTCATCATCATTAGAGTCATTTTTCACTTTCCTCGTCTCGTTTCAATGATATTAGAACTTCAACACCTCTTGAATAGCTTCCGATTGGTGCCATCCTAACAACGGCTTGGAAGTTAGTATTACCGTGAGCAAGCTCCTCTTGCCAAATTATCATCTCTGTTAACTCAGGTCTTACTGTGTCGTCTTATATCCTCATACAATAGTCACTACTTTCGATAAAGGCCTTTATACCGAATCGGCCACATAGCATTCCCGCTTTATTTGTCCTTGAATTCATGAATTCCCTTGTTGTATTCTAATTGACATCATTTCAGCTTTATTAGTAACACCCGCAAGCGGCGTTTAACATCTTGACTCGCGTCCTGCCGGCCATTTACAAAATCCTGAGAATCTTATAATTGCCATGACTTTGTACCACGCTACGCCCAATGATTCAATCTTACTTCTGAGAGAAAGCTTGTAGATACACTTGTAACAATTCAATTATTATTCTTATTAAGGATTTCTCCAAATCCATCATCGGAATCATAAGTATAAAATTTTTTTCAGTATCCTCTAGAGTTATAGATTCGGCGACCTCTTCTCATGATACGATTATTCAGTAGCAATCGCCTCAAAACTAACAAGTCTCCACGGTATACCCCGTGATGGCTCATTCAAACTATGCTCTGAATTATGTGTACATACGTATATTCTGTAACTTGTTAATACTCCATTGTCCACTTGAATTTGTCACCACTTAAATACACACCTTTCATTAGTCCATTTAATTCAAATCCTTAGAACTAACATTAGCGCATCACCCGTATTTAGTTTCCTCATTATTATCCTTTAAACAACAATTTTCATTTATGACCCATTCATTAACCATCATATTTCTCTTATAAGTGAGATACCCAAGATTCGTGATATTCCGTTACTAATTCCGCTGATTTCGCTACTGTTAGTCAACTTTCTCCAGCGAGTCGGTATTTCAAATCTTATAATTTCTAGAATTCGACATAACCTCAACTCATCCTTGAAAAATTTATCCTCAACCTTTGGATCGAAACACCACCAGTTATCACCTGTCTTGGAAACAGTATAATATCCAAACATTTTACTCCCCTTATCACCTTGAATTTCGTAGTCCTCTATTCCTGATGAAGAACCGAATCGTACCTTTGATTCATTTAACCTTTAACCTTCTTAACCATCTATTCGCTTCTCTTAACCATAATTTATGGGGTCGCCTCTTATAATACTCAACTCATCTAACCAAAATTCAAATTTTCCCAATCCAGTATTTCTTAGTTATATATAATTACATACAATATTTCGAGTCTTGAAGAAATCATCATTCTTTTCTCGTATGCTTCCTTGACTACTCGAACAACCAAATTGCACCCTTAATTAAATCTTTGATGTTCCAACTATTATTATCAAATTTATATCTTAATTTCATACTTTCTCCCTTCAATTCATTACATTACACAAGCTCGCGTATCCTACTTTTGACATAACATATACTCCGCGTATCATACGCTTCGCGGATTTACATTAAAATTGTAGCGTTTCATCATGATGCGATTATCACATAGCTTACGTCGTACATTAACAACCGCAAAATCTCGTTTTCAGCCTAATCTGATCATGTTATGAAATTTCCGAAATTCCCTATTTATCATTAGCTTTAAATAATATATCACAATTCCCTTTAAGATCCTTATTTCATAAATTATTGACACTATCCGGTCTCAAAGTTTTATTAGCGGTACTACTAAACTTGTCTTTTCTTTCTCCGAGTCCCAAGGAATTTTTTCATTTTTTCCTTTATTCTCCAAGCAACAATTCCACAACTTAAGCAACTTAGAACTTCAAAATGACAATCAACTAAAATACATGCTTTATCGATACATTCGATTACATTAAATCGACTTCATGTATCCACTAATAGAGTACTCAGATACTTAATTCCACCAATACCAATTTTTTTCCAATATTTCAGATGCATAATCATGTTCCAATACATCTAGATGATCGATAACCTCGCGCAATGTCATTAATCGTAACAACGGTTTCACGGCAATTTTTTCCCATTTGGCATCACCGATTCACTTGGTATCCGTGAGAAATAGAATTTTCAATATCAGCCTATTACGACACTTACATGCTATAACAACACTTTCATGGCCATACCCCAGCGTGGACAACAGATTCATTAACTACTTGTACATGGTGGTCCATCTGATACGTCAACTAAATTAATTTCTCTACCTGCAACATGGGTCCCAGCTATCATAATTATCACTAACACTCTTCTGATTATTTGGTACCGATTTAACTGCAGCGTACATGGTTAACAATCTTATACACCCAATCACGGATTACCTTGCGCTCTTAGATTTACGTAAAAGCATCGACCACCTAACAATTTAAAATCCAACATTAGATTCCTTTCGACATCTTTTGTATCTCGCTCTCCCAATAAAATTCCAACAACCCATCCGTATCTTAATGTCGTTTCCAGCTTGCGCCTTGAGTTGCATCCTACATAACTGTAGTGAAAAATAAAATCTACCCGACTTGATAGAACCGTTATCCAAATAAACATCGCGAAGTGTGTATTAAATCAAATTTACTAACCGCCTCGAATCACATGTGAACTTGTAACAACAAAATACCATCCGTCTGACACTTTCCTGCGGACTTCCTGCGTAGTTCGGCGAAAATCTTCGAGGTGGCATCCTCAGCGGTGGCCAGTCCAGCGAAAGAGAAATTGAGACTCCACAAGAAGACTCGAATACTCGACAACCCGGCGTGACCATGCTTGCACCTAGGCACGTAACCCATAGCGGGACACCGCAGGCAGAGCCTAAGCTCACGATACCAAGATTGCTGACCCGCCCGGGTGGGCCGCCCACGAGTTAAGGTCGCCAACCCAAGCATGCGCGAGTCGCGATCGATGGATAATGACATAAAAAGACCGTTTGACATTAATAATAAAAATACACTTTTGTCCGCCATTGGTGAACTAGCAGCACATACAATAAAACAACGAACAACATAATTCCAAATTAGCATAGTATACAGCTCAAAGATACCTGAGAATCCAAAATACAACGCAGAAAGTATGACAACGGACCCTCGATGAAAAAATCTGATACCCCGAATACAACGTATACAAATGGAGGCAACAAAAAGGGAAATGAGCGATGAGAATTCTGTGCATACCCTTATAATCACATTCTTGATGCAACGGCCCTATCGATACGAAACTTCTCCAACGACACCATTGACCTCTCTTAGAACCTAGGCATAAAAGCATCGCCCATAGAAGAAGTCGGTATTAGGCAGTGAATACAAATACCACGCAGTTTGGTCCCCGCGTATACATATTAAATACTTATATAAATAATATATGCTTATCATCAACCGAGGCCACCTGATGAATAGCAGGTCAGCGGCTTCATAGAATCCTCTTATCGTTATAATACTATACCGTGAGCTTATTGTAAATAAACGCATATTCGTTTCAAAGGGAAACAGTTTCAGCACACAAGGCATCAAATGAGGAATCCGCCTCCGATAATACTACATGCATGAGGAATCACCTCCAAATAATACACATATGAATCCTCCACGTAATGGATAGGCCTCCGCTCCATCTCCCGACCGAGACTCGCCCGCAATGTGCATATCACGCTGAGCCTCCCGAATCACGGGGCAACCCCACCGCAATATGCACACAGCACTGAGCCTCCCGGTCGGGGTCACACGCTCATGATAACGTAAACAATCAAACACATCGGTAGCGCGCGACCATATGCGGCCCTTGGCCTGCTTACTTGTAGCGCGGCCACAAAATCTCATAACATAAATCATATTCATCAACTATCCCATGATATAAATTATAATACTAATATCGCATGATATGAATCAATCTCATTATCTCGTAATATAACCCAAAATCTCGATTCTTCATCGTGTGAATCATAAATCAAGTTTACACATGGTATCAATCATAATCACACAATACACTAGAATAATCCCCGAGTAACACATGCAAAATATATAACATATATATGAAAGGTCCCATTGTGAATTTGTACTGCCTCGAGCTAGTAATAATGACTACAGCGTCTTCGTCCTTAGATCCCAGTTGACTCTATTCAAGGAAATTATACATTATAACACATTTTGTAGAATAACCTCTCTTGGCGTCTATATAAACCCGAGTGTTATACCACGTCACTATTCAAATTCTGACCACTTAGCATTCGTCATATCCCCAGATTGGTATTCTGCTATACTTATAACTACATTCTAATCGCCAACCATTAAAATCTCAATATTCGGTCATCGCGCATTACCCCAATGATAACACTTTAAAAGCACATTCTAATCAAATCAAACAATCAATTGACATTTAATTAATCCATTAAATACAACTCCAATTCAAACTAAATGCTATCTGAACTTTTTAAACTTTCCTCGACGATCTACTATCCGTATCAAATAATAATTCTATACAGAAACAACTATATTAAAGTCTCAACCTCATGTACAATTTAAAGTTAATTTAAGAAAAGTCAATAAAGTCAACCGTCCAACACACCACTTTCTAACCCAAATAATCACTCAAAATCTTTATTTAATCTTTTTTTATACGTTATGATAACATTTCTATACCGTAATAAATTCAAAATCTAAAATTAACAAAATCCATAAAGTCAACTCTTAAACTTTCGAAATATCTAAGTTTGTCTTTCTTTTACCTAGATGTGATGAGGATGATGAGGAGAAAAATCCACAACTTTGTTCTTGATTTTTAGTAATGATAGAAGAAATGGAAAAAAATTTCAAAGGGGGGATGGAGAGAAGGCATTTCGGCCGAGGAGGGAGAAAGATGGTTTTGGATGAGGATGGAATGGTGGTAGTAGGTGGGATATTTAAGAGGGAAGAAATTTAAAATTCAGATTCGGTTTCGGTTAATTCTACACCTTCCGCTTAAATATCAAACCGATTTCCGTTATATTTTATTAAAGGCATATATTACTCTGCATCATACCAATACCGATATATCGATATTATTAAAATTATTTATACTATCTCCAGGTCCGCCTGAGCGAAATATACCACCAACCGACCGATTTAATTTGAATTCTCCTCTGGCTTGAAATTTTTAATTTCACCCAATCTCACCCAGAAGCATATACTATCGACATAATGTTGAGCGAGTTATTTCAAGTACATAATGTAGTTTATAAAAGTATACAAGATGAAATATATATGAAATATAATTAAATTATTATAGTAAAGTAAATCACAACAATTTAAAAATAGCGTAAGTTTTGAAAAATAAAATAAAATAAGATGAAATATGTATAAAAATATAATTAAATTTTTATAGTAAAGTAAATCTAGTAATAACAATTCCAAAAAATAGCATGAAGTTTTGAAAAATAAATAAAATCCTTCCATATCAAGTCAAGTTACTATTAGTAATTATTATTTCATATATATTAGTAATAAAATATATCTAATAAGCAAAAATTATATGCTATTGGCCTTAAAATTAAACATCGTTATCTCGATCCGATAAAAAGTCAATTTTGTATTTCCTTTCTGAATAATCACATGGGGAATGAAATCTTTTGTTAGTAGTGTAAATACATCATTTGAGTTTAAAAATGAATCACATGGTTTGAAAACAATGACAATAATAAGTTAATAAGATGATGCTGACCATCCCAATTAGAGCCGCCTTGAAGATTAGAATGCGTCCAAGTGCGGACACGAGTGCATACGTCGATGGATGACTCAATTTACAAACTCGCGTAATCCTCAAATAAACCCATAAAACAATATACAACGGACAAGAAGCGGAGTTTTTAAGAAAAACAATCATCATTAGTATTTCTAACCTTAACACAACAGCGTACAACAAACATCATGTACAAAATATTTACAGCAACCGTTGAAATCCCCAAAAATACAAGCAACCACAGACAACTGAATACAATCCAAATACAACGAGGCGCGGATCGCCACCGTCGCTACTTTTAGGCTACAAGGCATGATCACTGAGCAAGCTCGAAAAGCGCTCTGGCGCCGCATCGACTTTGGTACAAATGAAAATACGCCATGGCGAATAGAGTGTAAGCTGCGAAGCTTAGTGAATACTTATCTCAAGAGTGGACATTAACCCACACTCTCGATTAGTGTAATTTAAAATCACTAGTTTTGCATAGGATAGATAGGTATTTCAAAATGTTATGCAATGTATGGCCATTATATAAAAATCATCCGTGCATTAAATTTGTCGGAAATGCATAATTTATGAAGCTCGTCGACCAAATATAAATATTTCGAGATAAAGAACATTCCATGAATGTCATGCGTTTCCCAAAAACAACGACAACGATACCCGAATAAGTCCTGACTACATTCTATCGATTGACATGGTAGGCGCTCACATTTATACAGCTAGACCGCTGACAACTTCTGACTCTGCAGCGACACTAATACTACTCGACTCCAGCTCGCCTTGGTCGACTTTCAGTAAGCTGAGTCAAATCAATCGAAACTATCAGCACCGAGTCGGTTTTACACCCAGCTAATGCGCTATAATCAGCCTCAACTTTACTTGCGAGGAGAAAACTTATGCCCACCGACATACGCTATCATCGAATGCGTGAGGTACAAAGCAAATCGCGCATATCGGGTATAAGGTACAATACCCGGATAAGCAGCTTCGCATACATGATAACTCCGCACTTATACCGTAGTATAGGCGGCGATGCCGGGTAGTACAACCCCGCGTTTATCAGCATGACTCCTCGGCCGACTCGCGTATGCCAATCCGACCCGACAAGACACTCACAGAAACATCAAAATGACCAAGCAGGTCACGGAAATCAACTTCATCCTAATTCGACTCGGCTTCGGCTCAAAACGCACATAGATCTAGAAAACAAAACATACCGTCCGACTACGCGAATAATCCCAGCGCGCAGATATATATATAACGTCTTCGACTACGTGAGTGCAACGCGTTCACGAAAATGGGAATTAATCTACACCCGTGAGATAATCTCACCTTGGCTAACTTCGCGTAATATCGCCTCCACACTACTTCAATGTCTCTTCCGATCAGCCCTAATCACACATACCCAAAATTTCGGTGTACCCCTTTCTGATTTTAAAACTTATAATAACATTTAGGTTTAACTATCCAACATAACAATATTTTGAATTTTAAACTTAGCAGTTTCTCGGTAGAAAAGATTATTATGCGCATTTAACCGACAAATAAAAGCAATAATATTTCAACCCTGACATCCTCCATTCAGAATGACCTACTTTCGCCCGCTCTAGCAGCCATGACTTTATATTATTCCCAAAATCAATTTCCTCGAACCAATTATCCATTTTTAACATAATTCCTCTATTCAACATAAAATTAATACTTTAACTCGATAACTCATTCAACAACATAAAAAACTGTTCAAAGCTGATCATATTTTTATAACACTTAGATGAAATTTGTTAAAAGTCAACCGAAAATCCTTCGTTTTCAAAAATCAACATAAGCTCCCAACATCTATTTCTTCCAAAAGTATAACCTCCAAGTATTTAACCTTCGTAATGTGCCCGACTCAAATTCTAGAAAAGTCAATGAATGTCAGCCTTGACCACGTAACCGCATTCAGCCCAAAAATTGATTATTATAAACACAACCCACGTAATTCTAGCTTAGATATTAACTCTATACTATTTTAAAGCTTCAAACTCAAAGTCAACTCAAGTCAACTTCATAATTCATGAAATACTCAAAAAGCTTCCAACTTTAACCTACAAATTAACTAGTTTGGAATGCAATAACTATTATTACAATATCGAATTAGCAAAGTCAACTAAAGTCAACTAAAGTCAACTATCTCAAATCATGAAATACCCCAAAAGATTGAGCTTCTTTTACCTTGTTCGTAAAGGAGGATGGAAAACTCTCCCTGAAATTTTAGAGCTTAAGCTTCCAAGATGAAGAAGAAAATGGAAGAAAAAAAGAAATCAAGGGGGAGGGGGAATGGGTTTGGCCGAACTTGAGGGAGAAGAAGGGGGTTGGTGGGATATTTTTCATGATAATGAATAGTAGAGTGAAGTTGGTGAGATATAAAGATAATGATTAAGTCCCGTTTGGTTGCGGTTTTATTTACTCCCCTTCTCGTGTTTAAATCTTGAATTAAAAGCGAATCCAAATATATTATTCTCATGAAATAAATTACTACCCATCTAATACTAGTCTACGTATATCGATTTTATTCTGCAGTATTTAGACTATTTGCAGATTGGCACTTGCGACCGATATATATATATATATATATATATAATCTGATTAAGCGATTGGGCGTAGGTGTCTACCCACCTAATAAAAATTTAGTCCTAAATTTGCTCCATACTACTCGCCCGTTCCCCAATTCTTATCGATATTTTAACATCTCGTCATCAACTCTTATTCGTACACGTAGGTTATATCATTACTTTCGATCATAACTTTTCTCCAACCTAAAAAAAATTACATTGTAACACAATTTTTAACAACTAACCTTTTTTATTTCGAAAGATGCGGATATCGATTTACGACATCTTCCTACCGTTCCCACGTGGCTTCATCCACTCGTTGGTTCGCGCTGACACCTTTACTAGCCAGCGGCTTTATTTTGCTTACTTTTCATTCGATCAAGAATTTTCATCGGTTTCTCTTCATACATTAAGGTCCTCTCTAAGGTCGAGTGGTTTGACTCCAGGATATGGATTCATCTGGGAATATATACTTCCTTAAACATGACACATAAGAGGCGTATAATTCTCTCCAGTGCGGAAGTATGATAAGCCACGGACGACTACATCGAAATCTCATGCGGACCGATATATCGAGGGGACTCGGCTTCGCTACTCTTGAATCTCAACACACCTTTCCACGGGGATATCTCAAGATTACTTTATCACCAATTTCAAACATTAAATCTGCAATCACGTACATCTTTGTCTACACTTGCTTGACTTTCAGGTGTTGTTGTATCAATTTTTATTAACTTTCCTGACGCTTTCCTGACTCAGACCGTATATTTTTCTATCTCCTACTTCATTCAACAAGCTGGGTCACAGGCTCTCTGTACAACGCCTCGGTTCTATCTCAATCTTGGCATGGAAGCTATTATTATCGCCAAACTCCGTAAATGACTCGTGTCCAATTCTTAGAGAAGTTCAACAACGAAGCCCATGACATATCCTCCATGTTTGAATTGTTCTCTCTGATTGCCCATCTTGTGGATGAAATGATGTACTCAAATTAACCTTCGACCCCATCGCTTCTTGAAATCCTTTAAAATGCGGGAGGTGAATCAGCGTCACCGATCGTCTGATGGATCTGGCGCTCCATCTGATCGCCTGATGTGATCAACATACAACCTTGCCAATGCTCGGGACCGTGGGTGAGATTTAGTGTGGTAGAGAAATGAGCTGATTTGATAGATACGTCACTATCGCTTTAAATACCATCATTCCTTTTACCGAGGCGTCTTTCGGGGTCAGAAA
This sequence comes from Lithospermum erythrorhizon, assembly GCA_019722365.1. Taxonomy (NCBI): domain Eukaryota; kingdom Viridiplantae; phylum Streptophyta; class Magnoliopsida; order Boraginales; family Boraginaceae; genus Lithospermum; species Lithospermum erythrorhizon. The sequence continues at coordinate 29,342 of JADFUC010002004.1, read as the reverse complement.
ACAAAATCCATCGTGGTATGCTCCCAAGTCATCCGGAATAGGGCGGGATTTGACAGCTTTCTGTTGGATGTCTGTGTTCAATCTTTACTTGTTAGCAAGTCAAACATTTTGATACAAACTCCGCAATCTCTCTTTTCATCCCAGGCCACCAATAAATAACCTCAATCGATACATCTTACGTGTATGCGGATGCATGCTATAAGGAGTATTATGAGCCTCATCAAGAATTTCCTTTTTCAATTCCTCAGAATACGGCACGAACAACCTACCTTGCATTGTAAGGGCTCCATCATCTCTTACCACAAAGTCCGATCTACTTCCGCTTTTCACTTCTTCGATTATCTTTTTGTAACCTGCGTCTTTTTTGTTTGCCGCTCAGTATTCGATCCAAGAAGAAGCCGTCGAACTTCTTTATTTGGCATATGAGCCGTAATGACTCCTACTCATAATTAACCCCAAGTTGCTTCATTTCATTTCGCGGCTCCTTAACCTTTCCTTCTGACAATGCATCGGCTACCACATTCGCCTTAGGGATACTCGATGGACCTGTGTCGCTGCATCAAGCTCCGTCCACTTGTTGCGCCTCAGTTTAAATCTGCTGCGTGGCGGTACTTCAAAATCTTGTGGTGGGGTAAAAATATGACCACGTCACACCATACAAGTAATGCCTCCACATCTTAAGTGCAAACATAATTGCGGTAACTCCAAATCATGCGCGGATAATTAACACAAAGCGTTTTTCAATTACCCACTTGATATAGGCTACTACTTGTCGTATTTGCATTAGTACATCTCGACCACGATGTGAAGCATATATACGACATAGCCATCTTTTGTCTGACGGAATCCCTTCTTGGAGAGGTAGTCGGTTTCCTTCAAACTCGTTGAAACTTTTAGTTCGCGATGCTGCTTTCAGAACAAATGGAACTCCTTTAAGTAGTCAAACTTTGAGTCGGTGGTGTTAGATGTCGAAGTATAAATCTCCGATAATATCACCTTTGAACCCGAAGCTTCTTATTTTAAATTAACACTTGTGGAATTAGTTGATTCATCGCTGACTTCAACTTTTTGAGGATCGGCGCTATTACCCTCTTACGAGAAATCACGTGACTGAAATTGCACGCTACCGACCAAAATTCACACTTGAAGAAATTTAGCATACAATTCATTTTCTCCTCAAGGTCTCGGCTGAATTCTCGAGTGCTCTTCATGCTACTCCTCGCTACTAGAATATATCAAAATGTCATGATAAACACCACGATTATCCATTTCATAAACTTGATTATCCATTTTTTAACGTAATTCCTATTGACATAAAAAATTAATACTTTGCTCAACAACTCATTCAACTCTTATAACAACTATTCAAGCTCAATCATATTTTATAACACTTGGTGAAATTTACTAAAAGTCAACTTCGTTTTCAAAAGTCAACGCAAAACCAGACATCCTATTTACTTCCAAAAGTATAACTCCAGTATTTAACCTTAAACCAAACATGCCTAACTCCAAGTCTCAAAGTACTTGAAAATTAGCAATAACCATCAACACATTTCAACCCAAAATCGTTAATATAGCCCAACCACATGAATTCGAGCTTAGATGATAACTACATACCGTTTAAAACTTCAAACTCAAAATAGACTTCAATCCAGGCCTTCCATAATTCATAAATATAAAGAGTTTCCAACTTTAACTCACAATTAACTAGTTTAAAAGGTCTAAGAACTTATTATTAATTTCGAGCGAATTAGCAAAAAGTCAACTATCTCGAATCTTATGAAATACCCCAAAGATTGAGCTTTCTTACTTGTTTCATTAGGGAGGATGAGGGAAACTCTCCACAAAATTTTAGAGTTTAAGCTTCGACATGAAGAAGAAAATGGAAGAAAAAAATGAGGGGGAGGAAATGGAGTGCATAGGAGCTTGAAAGGGAGAAGAAGGGGGTTGGTGGGATATTTTTTAGGATAATGAATAGTAGAGTGGAGTTGGTGAGATATAAAGATAATGATTAAGTCCCGTTTGATTTCAGTTTGTCTCCACTTCTCATGTTTAAATCTTAATGAAAGAATCCAAATATACTATTTCCCACGAAATAAATTCTTTACCCAATCTAATCTTAGTCTCGTTATATCGATTTTATTATGAAAGTATTTAGACTATTTCAGTAGTCCACTTTAACCGATATGCGTAGGGTTATTCGAGATGATGAGAAAATTATACGTATATGTTTACCTTGTAATCTCTAAAATTATAGTTTCAATAGTATTGTACTTTTAATATAGTATAACGCTTCATTACTTAAGCTTATTGGACTCAAGTTTTGAATTTCTATTAGTTGACTTTTTATATTTGGACTCGATATTCTTTTGATGTACAATTGGTTGTTGTTGATTTTTAGGAAATTGTTTAAGAAGTATGTTGATGTATGCAATCATAATATGATTTTTGCGAGATACAAATTTTCTATTTCGTATAGGAATGCTAATACAATTATGATAATACCTAAGACATTTGTATATATTAAACTTTCTAATACATTGTTATACACTAAGACAATTATGATAATCTAGTAAATTAATAACCTATATTTTTAAATATAATTAGCCTTCAATATAATTTTTCAACCATTTTAAATATAAAAAGTTATAGATACTAAATACTAAATTTATCTACAAAGATCGTAAAAGTTTCTTTTCAAAATAATCAAAATTATTTAAGCTCAACCAACAAAATTTCAAAATTATGAATATTATATACTACTAATCTACAAGGTTGTTAGATTTTTAACGATAGTGAAATTATTAAGAATTTAACCACTAAATTAGAATCACACATCTGAAATCCATCTACAAAAAGAGCGTTCAATTTTTTTCAATAGTAGAAATTTTAAAACTTTCAATCCATAAACTTAAAATTATGAAAACATCATAGTACCTCCGTCTAAAGTTAATTGATTTTTTTTTTTGAATAGTTAAAATTATTTAAAAGTCAACAATCAAAATTTAAAATTTATAAATATTAAATTTCATCCATATCAAAAGATCGTTTAATTTTAACATTCGATAGTCAAAATTATTTAAAACTTCAGCAGACAAAACTAGCAGTGAAGGCTACATACCGCCTTGATATAAAATGTTCATAGTTTTCTTTTCAATAGTTAAAATTATTTAAACTCAACCACCAAAATTCCAAAATTTATAAATACTAAATATGACATTGTTCTCTAAAAAGATCGTTCAATTTCTTTTTGATAGTCTGATTATTTAAAAGCTACTTCAAATTGATAACTTATGATTACTATACTTATTATCTTCATGCATAGAGATTTTTTTGATGATCCAAAATTAATAAGTGTGGCCAGAAAAAATTATCTAGATTAATGTTTAATGATAAAATTAACAAACTTGTATTTCTAATTCATATACATAACATTGATTTGAATAACAATTTATAATATTTTTAGTAAAATTCGTTAAATATATTAATACTTTAAAATATTTTTCATGCGTATTTTTAAGCCATAGTATTCTTAACATAATACTTTCTGTTATTCAGTAAAAATCGTATTAATTTTTGTCCAACTTAATAATTTTATGAAGTAGAGTCGCCACGTTCATGGCGTATACAACATAATAGAGTCCCTTCTGATAAAAACAATTCTATTTGCATGAAGATCTATATTATAGAATTGTATTTGTAGTTTTTATTTACAATTACAAAATTGATCAAAATACAATTATACCTTTAAATTAAAAATTATTTTAATTAGTTAATCATAGCCAGACAGCTCTTAAAACTGGCTGATGGCATATATATATATATATATATAGATGTGTTTGTTTACTTTGATGTATCTTTAGCTACTATATTTCTCAGTTCAATGATTATAAACATTAAAATACATCTATGTCAATGCATATGCTCTATTAGGTGCAGTACTGAAATCTTACTTGTTAACCTGATAACTGATTACAGGAGGCTTGCAGATTTTATCTACTTGAAAGTGGCTTTGCTCTGATGGTGGCCTTCCTTATAAATGTATCAGTAATTTCAGTAAGTGGAGCCGTTTGCAATTCTGGAAATTTGAACGCAAAAGATCAAGAGAGCTGCAAAGATTTGGACTTGAACAAGGCCTCTTTCCTCCTGAAAGTATGCCTTGATTCTCCCTACAAACTTAAATAACGTTACTGACTGTTTTCTTCTTAAAGACTCACAATGTCGAATTATTTGATTGTCTGCAGAACGTTTTAGGTAACTGGAGTTCCAAGCTATTTGCAATTGCGTTACTGGCATCAGGTCAGAGTTCCACAATAACTGGAACTTATGCTGGGCAATATGTTATGCAGGTATTCAGTTGGGTAGATCATCTTGTTTAAGTTTTAGTATCCATTGTAATTGTGTCTTCAGAGGAGTAGTAGGTGAAACGCAACCCATTTAGCTAGAGAGCTGCCTGACACCTGTTTACATGACTGCTATTGTAGACATGCTGTCGACGATGCTGATAATAGTTGTTTGGCACATATTACTGATACGAGTGTAATTATACATAGTACAAGTGACCTAATTATACATGCGAATTGGTACAATTAATCTTCTAATTGATTGCATAGTACAAGTGAAATAATTATGCATGTGAAACTGTTCTATGTATCCAACACATTTCTGCTATCTTTGCTGCTGAAAGAAAAGTTTAAACTTTAAAGGTTCACTGATATCAAAGTGAAGCTGGGTGGTTTAGTGCTATCTAATCTAACATATGCATATATATCATGATGCAGGGATTTCTTGATCTACGCTTGAAGCCATGGATTCGGAACTTCTTAACTCGTTGCCTGGCTATAGTACCTAGTCTAATTGTTGCTATTATTGGTGGCTCTGCTGGAGCTGGAAACCTGATAATTATTGCCTCGGTATTCAACCTTTCTTCTATTTATTCTCTTCCGCTGTCATGAACTTTTGCCTCTCTTTTTTGCTTACTTATAATAGTATATCAAGATGATGATACTTAGTTTCACTAAGCCCCTAAGAGTTTTTCCTTTTGATTACCTCCCTGTTTGCACTGATCAACAAAATTGAGTTCAAAGATTTCAGTCAGATATTGCACCTGGAATAGTGTTGTGCTTGAATGTTTTCTTCGATACCATAAAATAAGCATCTACTTTCGTCCTATGTTTGTGTTGCAGATGATACTATCTTTTGAGCTCCCATTCGCACTCATCCCACTTCTGAAGTTCACTAGCAGCAAAACCAAGATGGGTCAACACGCCAACTCAAAAGCGGTGAGAACTCGTCTCTCCCTGATTTGGCAACTTTTCCCGTATTATATTTGTTAAGAATCCATCGGGAAGGTTTTAATGAACAAATTTGGGACTGTGTTCTCTATAATATCATTAGTATATATGAGCGAACTAGAGTGAAATAAATTTCTTCATTACCTGATTACTTAGAAATATTTATTTTCATAGCATCTTACAGTACTCTCATTTGACAGATTTCTGCAACCACATGGGTTATTGGCTCCCTCATCATGGGAATCAATATATACTATCTCGCGGACAAGCTAGTTACTTCACTGCATTCAAATCATTTACAGAAAGGTGAGATTGTGTTCCTCGGAATATTGGGATTCTCAGGCATGTTGATATATTTGGCGAGCATCGGATACCTTGTGTTGCGTAAGACTAAGGAGGCTACTCACCTCCTTGTACTTACACACCCAGAAAGAGTTCAGCTAGCTAACGAGTCGGACAATAAGCCACCAATCTCCCTAGCTAGACAAGACATCGTTAGTATGCAGTTACCACAGACCAGGGCCTCGGGAGATGATTTAGACTGATGACTAGTTTATCACTTCTACTATTAGTTTGCGGTAGTTTTCTGATGAGGAACTGTATAATTAGTTTCACAAGAGATTGTTGGCTCTTAAAAACTTGCATTCTTGGTTGCCTGCTGTACAATCAACACATACAACAATCTAAATCACAACTACTGAACTTTTCTTTGTGCGTCCGTTAAAAAAAATGCTTGGGAGGAGGGATATTATTTCACTTATCGAGTCATAGATATCTAACATATTCATACCTAACGATTTTTTACAAAGTGATGACCAGGTGTATAACTTATGCATATATTTTTATAATCCTAGTCAATCGGATCATTTCGTTCATATTTACATAGAAGACTTGAGTTAACAAAAGAAAATGACGTCTATCCGTACTTTTGTTGTCACCATTAAATCATTAATGAATAGAAAGAAGCAATTAAGACAATTGGCTAATTAAGCCATCATCAATTAACATGTACTCATGTATACATTGTAGCGGCTGAGGAAAATGCACGACTCTTTCAATATTCGGCATAGGGGTTAATTTTTTTTCCGGTTATCAAGCGTCATTTTTTATTGAATAAGCGACCGTAATCGAAGTACATAAATTGAAAACTACCAATAAAACCTCTACAAATGAATTTAAATAAATATAATTTATTTTGAAATAAGTTCTTTATCGGGGCATTCTTCGTTACGAAATGGTGAGCGAGCACGTCTCACAGGTCAGCGAAGCCATCCCAACTTCGGCCAGCTACCCATCTGGTCTATAAATGCTAAAACCCACTGTCACATTTAACATAGGAATCTCGGGGGAGCCTTACGTAAAGACAAATTTTCACGGGTCTAAGAGAGTAAATCAAAGGCAGGGAAAACATGTAATTGCAAATGATTTTCTTTATTGATGATTGAATTGAATGCGATGGTAATCTATCTCCTTTGATTTTCCTACAATTGAATTTGAGGCTTAGATAGGTTGTTCGAACTCTTGAATTTGATGTTTGAAGATTTGAAGATTAACAAAAAGTTCTTGAATTTGAAGCTCGAAGGTGAATGTGCTTAAACTCTTAAACTAGTGACTTGAAGATTTGAATGTAACTCACGAAGTTCTTGAGTTTGTTACTTGAAGATTTGAATCTAGCTTGAATATTTAAACTTAGGCTTGAAGATTTGAATGTTGTTGAAGAAGCTTGAAAGTGTAGAATTCTTATTTGCTTGAAGAATTCTCTACAGTCTCCCTCTTCCATTACGATCTTTTACTCCCCAGCGGAATAGTAGAGAATGTTTCCACTTTATATAGGCATTTGGGTAGCCAAAGCTGTACGTTTATATTTAGGGGCCTATTGCTGATAAAACCCTAATTAATTATCTTTTTTATTTATTTATTCAAAGATAAATAATAGGATTTTATGTATTTATGTAAATCTTTGGAAAATGATTTTATAATTCATTTTCGCTGGTAACAATTATAATTTTGTAATAATGTCAACTTTCTGATATTATTTGACTTGGATAATTCGTTAATAAATCTCCAAAATATATTTATTAATTTGAGATTGAATAATTAATTCCACTTGTTATTAGTTTTTCACGGCCAGATAAGTCAATAATGGCGTCGGGTTGGCATCGGGCTTCATATATTCTCCAGATGTTGGAGTCGGGTTGGCGTCGGGATTCATATATTTTCCACATATTGGAGTCGGTTCTTGGCATCGGTTAAGCGTCGAATTTCAAAAAATGTGATCTAACGATATTAAGCTTTTGAGGCTTTTTGAGAACTATTACATCCATTACATATATTATATTTGAATAATGGTATGTAATGATTGATATAGTATTGATTTACTTTGTACTACTCAAAACACTACATTAACTAATGTTGAAGAGATATGTAATGGTTTGTGTTTGTGAACATTGTGTTGTTAAAATTACGTATAAACACATTAAATCTAATATAATTTATCCACGGTTATGTCAGCGTACTATCGAGATATTATCATGTTCAACGTATATCATAATGCGATTTGTTCCATTTCACATGATAGGACACAAATAGCAACTAATTTGTAGTGTATCTAATCATTAGACTTAAAATCTTTATGTAGTCAATGTACGCAATTATAATGTAAATACGTCGATTTATAAATATGTAGATGGTGGCATCGGGACCGTATCTTGTATTATGTAATATAAACATTAACATTAGTCGGGTGGGCGTCGAGTTGCAGCTGAAGATATTTTTATTTATAATTCAAATAATAATAATTTAAATTTTAATTAAAAATGAATTTTTTTAAAAGCGGCCCAGCCGACTTCGATTCCATTCGGTATATAGCAGCGGTCCGAAGCAGAGAAAACCGCCGTCAACTTTCCTAATCGGGCAATGCGCTCATTTCTCTCCAATTTGACATCCAAAAGCGTATTGTTATCTCAAGCTTATTTTCCGACTAAATATGTCGTTGTTGTTTTAATTATTATTCCTTTTGCTTGAGTAGTTGTTAATACCTTAGGTAAGTATAGCATATGTGTAGGTATAAATTTTAATTTTAGGTGTTAAAATGTCGGACAGTTCTTGGATGTATACAAAACATTATTGGCCGCGATGGACAATTGAAAAATTCATATTTGTTAAATTTGATTAAGTTTATGGATGTTCTTTGAAAACTATTATTCGAAAATGGTTTTTGAGGGGATAAAGAATGTCATAGGAGGTGTCAAGCCCATTATTATAAATGATCTTGTTGAACATGTTTATGATGAACAAGTGGGGACGTCTTATGCTCCTCAAAATGATGTTTATGATGAACAAGTGGGGACGTCTTATGCTCCTCAGAATAATGTTTATGATGAAGATGATAAGGATGTAGGGGGAGATCGAAATCAGTATATGCACATGGTTGGAGATGGTCTAAACTTACGTGATGGTGAATTTCGAGTGCTCTACTAAACAAAAAAGTGGTATTAGAAGACCCAAATCCATGAGCGAGTATACTACGAATTATTAGAGAATTTCTGAGCCAACGGATTATGGGATGGTTGCCTTCAGATTCACTATATCTTGTGGTGAATTGGTTGGCTAAAGTAGTCGCCTTAATGCTCCTTGAGAATATTTCCAGCGTTGGATTTCCTTAATCATGGCTTCGGCTCCCAATGGCGGAGTACATACCGAATGATTTCTATGAGGCAAAAAGATTGGTGACTCTCTTCCTCTAGCTTGAGAAAATTGATGCATGTGTTAATAATTGCATCTTGTTTGAAATTATAAAGCCATGATAGGTGTCGGTTTGGCCTTGATGAGAATAGAGTTCGAGGAAAGAAGAGACAACGCGAAGCAAAGATATGCTTGTTGCTGACCCGCCCAGTGGGCCCGAGTTGGGACCGTCGTCAACTGAATAAGCAATTACTTGGCCGTGGATAACGATAAAATGACTCGCGTTGCGTCATAATAAAATAATATAACTCGTCCATCGAATTTGAACTAACCAACTCATGACACTTGAAAAGTAATAATATAAACACAACATCAAACAATTTGTTTTACAACTTCAGAATATGATAATTATTCACATTACAACAAAAACTCCAAAAGAATATAAAAGTATATTTGTTGAAGTGCTTGAGCCACCCATCGCCACCTCAGCAGTGCAACGGCTACTCGACCCAATGCATCTATGTCGTCCCGCGACAACCTACGCGCGCCCGCCATATGGAAATAGGGAGTCAGCTAAAAGGCGAGTGCATACAAATATCACAGAAGTTAACCTACCCTATCGTACAAATAAGAATAATTTAAGTCACTATTGAAATTATATCTTATAAAAACATATTTTATAATATTTACTCACCACATTATAAATCTTTCATAGCTGGCTTTCCAACTAACACCGATATATATAACCAGCATTCAGCAAGCTTTTCGCAGTGCCCGCCCAATGCAGAAATATCTCATGCATTTATCTTTTGAAGTATAGCTAATTCCCGATATAATATACACCTCCAAACCTTTGCAACTCAACATATATCTATGCTCAAGCATACTCTGACTCAACCACTTATCTTTAGTTCACCTTAAGTGCTACTCCCAATTATGAGTGGTACCTCCTCGACATCTAATGTTTTATCACCCAAGAATCTCAAATAAGTTTATTATCTTAATACAAGCGAGCATATATCTTAAATTAAGATAACTTAGAAATGCGGAATTATCTCACGATTTCTTCATTTAGTCTCACAGACTTATTCACCTTAATGGTATCAGCATTAAATTTAGATCCTGGAAAACCTATATACTAACACGTTTGAATCAACTTTCCCTTATATATAAAATATCATCAACATGATCTATAGATTTAGCATGGCGTCGGTTTATATTTTATACCTAATGCCTGCTCAAAAATTATCTCGACCATTAACGACTCAAATTTTAACCTTAAAGGATGTATAACGATTAATACTGACCGGGATCCACAAGAAAAATTTGATAATATTATCATTAATCAACGAAACCTAATTCGACATAAATTGATCAATGACATCTAGTATAATCGGCTAATATTCATAACCAATAAGCGAGTCATATAGCAGTTATACAACACCATAAAAATTTAAACAACATGTCAAGATATAATACAAAGTACCGATAAAGCGCGCATCGCCCCGAATAAAATCACGGAGACTCACTTGGCAGAGCTATAACTCCTAATTCGCCAGACCATCTATCTCGTATCTCATGGTATACTGACTACAATACGCGTATCTTTCAATCCGTTTACATGCAGAATGGACAATCGATGATAAACAACTGCTCTTATAGAAGTATAAGGCGACACCCGACAATGCACATAGCAAGTGATAATAGTCTGTTGCGCCCATACAAAAGTATAAGGCCAACACCGTATGATACACATAGCAAAGTGATAATAGATCTCCTGGCTGCACTTATACGAAGTATAAAGGCCAACGCCGACAATACGTATCACGCAAGGAAGGAGAGTCGCTAACCCAAATACGTCGATATGGGTCAAATCCACGATGCTGAGTCACCTCGAAGTCATGTAACTCAAGCTGACGCTACCGATAATCAACTACTCTACTCCCAAAACAACGTCAAGCACACAACTAAACATCTCCTGATCATAAATCAATCCTGACCGCCCGGCCAGAGGCCACAAAAATACATAAGTGCGACAGAATACGTAAATACAACGGTGCCGACAAGGCCACATAAATACAATTGCCGACAAATTACGAAATCATAAATGCCGACAGACCCGCAATCCAATGCGACAAGGCCACGAGCACTTAAGAACATAAGTTGAGAGTTCAAGCTATTACACCTCAGCCAATCTTGGCCACAAAAATATAATGTATAATCGTAACATGGCTCACCAGATAGATAAGCATATTACGTACCACCGATAACTTATGTATATCATTCTCATGGTATTGCTGATGACATGTTCACCTGATTTAAAATAAATGCGTAAAGTAGCACTGTGAGATAAATCGTTCACCTTGGTTAACAATAAGAAATGTCCCGCTGTCGATTCAGGTGCCTTTCCTTCGTGTTGTCAAAACACACCAGAGTACAATTACTACTGCGTAGTAATTTCAACCCTTATTTAATTAAATTTTTGACTTTTCAACCCTTTTGGTTTACAAATTATCAACTTAAGTATAGATTGCTAATTATGTTCAAAAGACTATAAAATAATTCAGCTATCGGTAATCCATGTCGGTCAGCGCCTTAACGAAATACTAACGTTTCAACCAATTTCAATCAACCCAAAATATCAACTTTTCAACTAACTAAACCCATTTCCTATGACCTCAAATCCCAAAGCCCGTTCTTACTCAAATCTACTAAAACTGTTTCAACATATATTCACTCGGCAAACTTATAAATCATAATTTCCACCAGAAAACAATCCTGATAAAGGTCAATGACATATTTATACTCAATGACATATTGAAAAAGTCGGCTGAAATCAGCTTCGAGAAATTGGCTTCAGCTATATGGCCTTTCTACCTAAATATCGATAAATGTCAGCTCTTATATTATAATTAAGCACAAGCAATAATTATATTCAATAATATCTCATAAAGTAGTCGGCCAAAATATTATTAAAGTCAAAAGCGGCCCTAAAAGCGTCCCAAATTCCATCAAACCGATATTTCAACTCAAGAATAACTAATTTAGAACCCAGAAATGATTAGACAATAAAATTCGAAGCTAAAAAGTCGAAAAAAGTCCGCTTCGAGCGTCTCATGAAATATCCAACAAGATCGCACTTTTTACAACAAACAAACGAGGACAATGAGGAGAAACTCTCCAAGAAATATGAGTCCCAAAGCTTGCAAGATAGAGGAAATCGAAGAAGAAAATCGAGGGGGACAATCGAACTCGGCCATTCTCTGGAGAAGGAGATGGAGTTGTGTTTTGGGCCTTGGTTGGTTATGGAATTTAATGGGTTGGCCCAGTAGTCCCAACGGTGACAACCCGAGCAGTGAATTCGTGCCTACCGTTTAGCAACTGCGACAACCAGATTTTTCAAACGCCAGCGTTCTAAACGATTATATTTACACTAATATAATATGTCTCCGTTCGTTACAACTTTAAAGTGTAAAATCGAAATATACTACCAACCGACCTATTCGTTTGTATTATCAACTATTCAAGCTTGATGCGGTTTCTCGGAAATACTCACGAGCAACTAGTATACTATTTGATAATATTAGTGCGAACGGGTTATTACATAAGCGAAGAAGGTTTTGATATACTTACCTCTGGCGCCGCATTTACAACGTTGTATATATATGTCTAGGAAGACAGCTCCACGACATGATATGGCACCGTGAACTAAAGCGGATCATGGATGGATGGCCCAGCGTCGAGGGATGCAGCGAGGCGGAAGCACTTTGATGTATCGTATCCAGAATTTTCATCGGAGCCGAGAAATATTCGTATTGGGTTGTGTTTTGATGGTTTCAGTCCTTTTGGCAAGTTCGGACGCTAATACTCTTCTTGGCAGTGGTCGTATATGTATAAATTACCCATAGGGATTGTGCATGAAGGAGCCATATTTGTTCTTATCCATAATTATACCCGGGCCAAATAATCACAGGAGAGTGATTGATGAGTTGAAGGTTTTTATATGAAATACTGGCATTGAGACATTTGATGCATCCTTGGGTAGAATTGATATGAGGATTCAGCTTTGATGTGGGCCGATTAGCGATTTTCTGTATGCGGGATGTTATCCGGATGGGCAGCGCGTGGTATGTTAGCGTGTCATACTATATGGAGAATACTAAGTCTTTTCATCTACATGAGAATTCGGAAGCATTGTTGGTTTGATTCTGCGCCCTCCTACTGGCGGCCATCGGTTTGGATGGAGGGCATACGTTATGAAATCAAGCGTGTCATACGGCTGACAAGATCGACTTGATGGCAATGAATTGTATCGGCGGATTTGCTGTTAGATCACGATGTCTTTAGGAGAAAAACAAATAAGCGAGAACATAGGACACCGGGGTATAGCATTGAAGCCTGACAGTGCGAAGAGTAAATGCAGGAGGTTGAGTTGTTAATTCGACGAACAAAAATCGAGACCACAATGTCGACTTCATGCACACAAAGAGAAAAACAATGCTAAAAATGAATTACATACGGTAATGGATATTTGCAGGAAACTAAAGACAAAAAGCTGGCAAGGATTGATGCGCTGACTTCGTTGTTCCTAGACCCGACATGCGTATAATTTGCCTGCCATTAGGTGAAGAGGGTGAAACGAGAGCGACTCATACTTTGCGGATAATGGGAATGTGAACTTCACGGTGAAAACTCACGACATGCAGTATTGTGCATAAATTACTTCCCGTAGGAATCAGCCCAGTAATGGATGGTGGCGTATGGAAGCCGTGCTGAGTGGTGCTTTTTCTTTAGTGATATTTGGCGTGACTCTTAATGTGGAACATGTAAAATAGCTTAGGCGTAACATTGTTGAGATAATTTGCAAAAGATGGAGAGGTTATTTCCACACCATTTTCGATGTAATGGGCACCTACCCGATCATTTGCCATGTGAAGCTTTTAAATTGGAGGTCTAGTGCAATATAGATGGATGTCCACTTTTTGAGTCGTGAGTATTTCATTTATTTCAATTTTATTTCAATTTCTGTAACATCATTTAACTAATATATATTACAAATGTTTGTAGCTTTTGGAGAAGTTGAAGGCCGGTGAGGCAAGCGACACGTGTTGAGAAGAATTCGATATGTAGAATATTTGGTCAAAGAGGTTTGAACTTACATTCATGTACTTCGAGGAAGGAATAAAACTAACTTAAATCGGCCTAGAGCGCGATGTACCAAATCAAGCGGAAGACTTGAAACCGTTTGTCGTTGTTTAGTTATCGGGGCGTGGCGTTTTGGTATGAAAAGCATAGATCTTTGGATGGAGAATGAAGAATACACGCGGCTAAATGCGTATATTCTTTCGCACCTGAGTACAAGAACATCTCCGATAAATGTGTATTTAAAATTTAAATTGATTACTTGAGTCGCTGATATAGTTGTTAACTAAAAAAATAACGTTTCCTCTAGGGTACTACATGAATACCTTGACGGGTTGGATCCTAAATCGATGGTGGAACAAAGAAATCGGCGTGACCAACAATTTGGTGAATGGTTTCATGGCGTGTAGATGATCACGATTGACAAAATGCTCTCCTGATACAATTTCATTAGGCCCCTCCGAGAAATCCAAAAGGTACAAAGACTCACTACGTCAGCGGGTACTACTTTGGCATCGGTGTTAGAATCTAGTATGAATTTCATTTTGTGATAAACACCAAATTCATACATCCCGAGATCCTCAAATGATATAAATTAATCTAAAACACATAAAATAAATGTATGAATACGAGAATCCTTACATTCAGCGGAAGCCGAATGAACCCAAATTCCCGATGTGCCTCGCGTGAAATACCTTCAAAATCCTCTCCAATGCTTATTCGACACAAAATGATGTCCTCACAGATTACTTGCTTATAGAGGGAAAGCAGACAGTACTTGAACTTTCTAGAGTTTGAAGATGAAATGAGGAGTGGAAGGAAAACAACACGTTACTCCCAGAAGAAGGCGGCACTTTTGAGGAGGAGGTGGAGTTTTTGTGATCTACGTCATGAAAACCTAATCCCCTCTTAAATAACAAGTCCCAAAAAAATTCCTCGTTAAAGCAACTCGTTAAGAAATCGGTTTAACTCGTTAGCAATTTAAACTTGATTATGAGCCTACAATTAAATAATGAGTTACCCCTAGTGAGTGTTCTATTTTATTTAACTTAACAAGTCAATTAAAATACTAACGAGTCACTATCGAATAACTTATCAATTTATTCATCGATTTCAATTGCTTAATTGATTAAACACGAAGTTTAACGATTGATGTTAAATCGACATATATATTTGAAAAATATATAAATATTAGAAATACATTTCTCGATATACAAGTCTTATTTAATTTCATTCATGAAATATTATTCGAATATCATTGTATGTGTGTGTGACGCTACAGGCTCAGGATAATGATAAGTTGTATAATAATAATAATTGACCAATTCTTATTATTATAGCGATTAATGAGTAAGATCTAGCGATATTTCATAACCCATAAATTATGTGAGAACCCGCGCTAGTAATATACCGTTACTAAAGGTGAATTACTAAGTTCCGGTAATCACATTTAACCAACTTCGGTAAATGAATTGATACACAATTATGCGGACATAATAAAAGTCGATTCTCGTTGATTTCCGACCTCAGCTTGCTGCAGGCGATTACCTTCTGATTCGCTGCTCCGCGCGATCTCTACAGTCATTAGGCTAACCATAAAGTGTGTCATAAACACCCCGGAACTTTTTTACTCTAGTATGGTGAATAAGCATTTATGAAAGTCCCTTAAACCAATGTTACCAAGCTATTGAGAGGCCTCGAGTCTTGCATTTAATATATGAGGCGGATAAATCCTCAATGCTCTTGACTTGTCTATCGTTATACCATTTTGTGTGACCAATATGCGTTATAATCCCAGCAAGGCGAGGCGTTTGGTGCGAATCCAAAATCTGAGCTCATATAACAGAGATAATTATATATCGTAATTACAGGAATTATCGAACCTAAAATTCTAAATAAATATCATAGAGACCTTGAATATACATATCTTCTATGATTCGTTTCGGTCATGCAGGCTCCCAGTCACCCGGACCGGCAGCCTGATGGTATCCCAGTCACACTTGCGCTAACGTGATCAATCTTGATCACTAATCAAAATACCATGGTAGTCATATAATGCTTGTGCTTCCCCAACTTCTCATTTGTCGACCCAGCTTCCATTTATCACATGTTTGAGGCAGAGGTGTAATAAATCGATTCGTATTTGCCTGCAGAAATCATAGACTAACCTAAAGTTAACTTTTCACTCATCGGATACAATACATGTATATTATATATTTCAACTGACATGTGAAATAAATAATAGATAGCCCCATAGTGAATCATTCATGTAGTTTAGTTAACAATCGAATTAAACACAAAGGAACTTTTGAGCAATCAATTATTCAACTTATTCCAGTGAATGAACTAGCTCCCCGAACTTTGCCACGTTCGGTTCCTTCATTAATCTCGTGCAAGCCAGCTTGGATTTGAATCACGGGGGAAGGATCTGACTCGAGACGCGTGCTTAAATCCATACATGAATCCTTTGAAACTTTGCATAAACTCTTAGGTCATTTCAGGACATGTAAAGCAAAAGGACAGTGATTATAATCACATCCTTTATTGGAATACTACTTACAAGCAGCCTTTACATTCATCAACCGGTCTCTCAACCAGGAAATCATTGATGACTAAGATTATCCTGACATAGTCATCTTAGCGACTATGATCAAATGGGTTTCAATCATTTCTCGAGAGTTATCGAGATTTAGGTTTATGTGACTGAAGTGTGTTAAAAACACATACATCTTATTAAATGCATATTATTTTAACAACATTACCAACAAAGCAGTTAATTTGGTCAAGTTGTATCTTTTGAGTTCAAGTTTTCCTTTTAGTTTTACTCTTGAGCATACTGAATAGATCCTCTTATGGAAATTCTTGGCTAATAGCTTTTCATATGGTACAAGCGTCCGTAATGCTACTATCACGTTCGAGTTACAAGTGAAGATCAACAAGCAGTCCATTCCATGTAACTATATTTACCTCTATTCTCTTAAAGTTACTATAAAGCGTATTCCGAATCCGTGTGAATACCTTTAGTAAAAACTTCACAATTCCAATCAGAAGGATTATGCTACGTCATAGTTGTGGTCTTATGACACATGACCTTAATAGCATACGGTGAATCATATTACTATGTAATAGACTTCAACCACTCTCATTATGTATTTGGGCTCTTAAATGTACAAGAATCTAATCGCTACTATACCTACAGGTTGTAGGAAGATTTCTTGACATTTAGTGTATAAAACTTCATTTATGCGATTCACGCTCCCTTTAAACTTTAAGGAACTCAAGGTTCTTCATCACTCTTGATTCTTATTGATTTTCATCAAGTATCAAAGTGAGGAATTTAACTCCATTATACTCAATCTTAAGTTTGCAACTTTAGATTCTAGTAGTATAGAAACTTTCTTTTATATTCTCGCTTGAGATGTGGAGTTCCAATAACAATGTCAAGTATCCATCATCGCTGATCATTACTTAGGAACATTCTTTGGATAACTTGCTTAGACCCACATGTTACAACTTGTGGAATAGCAATAAGAAAGTTTGAAATAAACATGAGCATAGTCAACCAATGAATATGTTTAATCTTGGTTTCTCAACCAAATTTATGATTAAGCAGCTAAATTCATGGTGATTGCTCATTTAATGAGAATACATTTATTACTTCTGATGATTCACCATCCAGAAAGTAATATAGAATGGGCTCTTACTCCTGATGAATCACCATCCAGAAGATAAAATAGAGCTTTATACTCAACCCATGTATTCACATCTTATTTCATTTAAATGACCTCAAGTCATTTATTGGAGTATCATTTATTCATGTTGTCATTGTATCACTGAATTTAGCTTTAAATGCATGAGAGTGGATGCTCCTTTATATAGCCGAAGGTTCTAATCTAGTTGGTATCTCTCACGGGCCACTTGAATGCATTCAAGTCACATATTTATTTCCACTATTTGTGCTATAATGAGGCTACATATGTACAATAAATTGCAATGGCTATAGTGGATGAAATAAATCTTAAACTCGCGGGTTATGTACAAAATGACTTATGTCAACTTTGGATGCAGAGTTAAATTATGTCTACGGTGACATAATACTGCCTCCTACGAGGAGCGTTCAAAGTTTCTTTATCAGAAGCACAAGCTATTGAGTTGTCTGCTGATTGAATGAATAAATTAATTTAAAGGTAGGTGTATCGACCTTAATATGTGAAATTATTTCATTCTTTGTGTTTCAGCCACGTTAAACACAATCCTTACTTTATGTCACTCATGTAATACATCTAAGGTTAAGAATAGAGAGTATCTTGAGTATATGAAATTGAAAGATCACCGTCCATTAATTTTACTTCATTAAACACAATTCATAATTCACGTATCTGAAATGCGTTTTAAGATTAGAATGATGTCTCGTTCTTCGGATGATATACTACTTATATCGATGATACTTAATTTCGAGGAACTTGATAGTATTCATATGGTCCTTTCCATACTCTTGTCAATTACGATGCTTATGATTCAATGACTCGAATATTTAGTGCTTGTATATAAATATACAAACAGATTTGACTAGTGAACCTCCGCTAACTCCGTAGAGTTGACTTAGTTCATCTTTTCAAGATTATACTCAAGTCTTGTTCTCTTTAATTAACTGTAAACATACAAACTTAATTTAGACCAGCGAACCTCCCACTAAGTCTAGTAAGAGTTGACTTAGTTCATCTTTTCAAGATTACACTCAAGTCTTGTTCGAGTCATTATCCATAAGTATTATTCAATCATTTGTTGTTCAACGCGTCCTTTCAAAGAAGAGTAGAGTAATGTTTCCTTAATCAGAATCACCTGATATAGAAACGTGTAAGTCAAACATGACATTCCCTTTTACTCTTACAAGTGCAAAGAAAATAGTTTAGAATCTGACCGTCTTCTGGAGGTTAAAAGCGTATTGCTCTTATAATGTAGTGGCCTATCATTACCACGAAGCTCGATAACTTTCTTTGTATCTGTCTTCCCGGCTATTGTTATAGTGGGCTCATATCCATACAATTAAGTATGTGAGTGGCGTGTTCTGCGACATTGTCCTTGACCAAGACATTACGGCTTTGACATAAAATTATTTGAGATATGATTTAATCGTCTCTCTTTCAATTCTAATGTTACTTAAAATCCTTCTTTCTATGCTTTGAAGTTGAAATAATGAAAGCGAATCATTAACTGTATAGTTTCCATCTTCACTCAATATATGATAAGCGTGAGAACAGAATGAATACTTTGCTTATTTGGTTAAAAACACATGGGCTTTTGTTTACATTCTGGTCATGAACCGTATTGCGTTATGTTAAGTGAATACCAATCACTGTCTGAAATGTAAATCATGACAAGATCATTCCAATAGTTAACTGCCATTCAGTTGCTAAAGATAAACTATTTATTATTTAAGGCTTGTTTGGTGGCTAAGAGACAATATGACATATTGGTCTTCATAGCATCATCACCTTTGATTGAATCAAAAATTAATTATCCTTCAATCATATCATGTGACTTTGTTCACTTGAACCAAAGTTCATGCAACGTATCAACATGATTGAATCAAGTCTTAAATGTTTGTGGTATTTAAAGTTTTATCTTCTATTAGCATACAACCGATTGCAATGGTTGAAGGAGATCGCGTTGTAACACTTTATTTCAACAAGTCATTCGGTTCACCTTAACTTTTATTTCACATTATAAAGTGATGCATTTAGTTTACTTGATGAATGGTGAATAAAATAGGTAAACTAATAATGCCAAACATAATAGGAAATATGCAACAAAATAAATAGTGGTTCAAAACAATCCATACGTATTTACAAAATGAATTGTAAATATGATACCGGAACTTCAAATCTCACAAAATATACAAGGTATCAAGATCCACTATACTCGACTCAAGCAATGACAACTGCGTACATTTTGAATCAAAGTATAATAGTAGGTTTATCAACCAATTATGTAAAGTAATGTGCCAGGTACCAAAATCTATTATGCCCGAGATTGGCTTGGCAATGGCATACATTTGAATCCGGCTGTAAGTAGAGTTACCAACCAATTACGAAACTTCCTTAACTCTTGTATCATTAGCGTGCATACAAGATACTACGTGACTTTGTATCTCAGCAAACGGTTAAGCGTGATTAAACCAAATAATTACTTGATGATATCCCGAAAGCCCACAAAGTTAGTGAAATCACTTCAGCATGATCCGTGTCGTATCAAAGTGCAAAAGCGTAACACACGCGTCGCGGTGTGTGTGTCGAGATAAAGCGACCGATTTCCTGACTTTAAAATTGGCGATACGTTGCTTAGAATTTTAATTGGTGAGATTAATGTTAAATTTATTTAACCGTGCATAGAAAACACATATTCAAGCAACATGCGCGACGCGGAAAAATGATAAATAACACGTTGAGGAGATATAGATGACCCTAGAACTGTTACGTCGGCAACAAGTGAAATGCTAACATAAGTCTATACGGCCTTAACAAGTGCAAGTCTTTATATTCTTCGGCTCGCCCAGAACTTATGATTTCTCGAGTGCCGTCTTGTGGATATTACATCTTGATGCCACGCGGCGTACATACTACTACTACAACTTGACTTAGGCGGCCGCCTTGACGTGGGTAAATGAATACAAGAATAAAGAAATACATTTCGGCCCAGTGCGTTTCACAGCTTCCCGGGCCAGTAAATAAATAAATTAAGTAGATTCGTATCCTAAATACCTCCTTTCCGTTTCATATGATATATATGGGCAAAACATTAAAACATATAAATGCACTTAATGTCATATATATTAAATGAAATGAGATTAAATAATGTAAATAATTGACTAATTGGTACCGTTACTACAATTAATTATCAATTAATGTAAATTTTAATTTAAATATATTTCCACATGATTAATGATAATTATTACAATAATTATTAGCCACTTAAATCATGGAATAATTACTTACAAGTAATTAACTCCAAAATTCAAAATTGAGAATCACAAAATATATTTTCAAAAATTATCATATAATAGAAAATAATTAAGAAAGAAATATAATCAAATTTAATACCATTCAAGATATATATTCAACTATCTTAAAGAAAAAATTTATGATTTAACATTTAAAGCCGAAATTAATAATTACCAATAAATTTTAAACCAAAAATAATTACATAAAATACATTTGGGTTTTTCTAAAGCGGACGGCGAACTAGCGGCAAAACCGCCCGGCCTCCGTACCCAAAAGGCAACACGCACCGGCGGTGCGTAGTACGGCCGATGGAGCTATGTCGTGGCGGAGCGTGCAATTCGGTGCGGACGCGCCGGGAGGAGGTAGTTATGAGAAGTTTAGGGCGATTTTGTTAATTCATTTAGTTTCGGTTTTTCAGTTAATTGCAACTTTTGTAACGATTCACAAAATTCGAATTCTAGAATGTTTCTTGAACATCAACAATATCGTGTGAACATTTCCACATGAAGTTTATCCACAAAAGCTTACTTCTAGTTTTCGATTAAACCAAAACAATCGAAATTAACGAATTATTTGGAGTACTTAAAAAATTTAACAAATTCTGAAAAAAACGCATGAACCTCGAGAGTTAAAGAACACATAAGGTTTATTTGTGTTTTCTGAGTTTCCCTACAAACCTCACACGTAAAATGAAAATGATTCTACCTCGAATTAAATTAATCAATTTTTTAATCCTTTCCAATTCCTTAAACATTAAATAAATAGCGATAATAAAATCGTACATAAAATGATGATTCCAGCCATATAAGTATATATAAAAATGGGTTGATTTTTCATATTATATATTTATCAATTGATATATAAGTAAATAATCAATTCTTCAACAACAATGTCTTAACGTCAAATTAGATAAAGTATCAAACTTAGTGACTATATAGAGGCCCTTTGTTAGAATCTAGTATAGATTTCATTTGTGATAAACACAAATTCATACATCCGGATCCTCAGTGATACAAAGTATTTCATAATCAACAATATCGTGAGCATTTCCGCGGTTTTCAACCTTGTTTTAGTTAAACTTAAAACAATCAGAAATTCATGGGTGCAGGTATAAAATTTTAACAAATTACGAAAAAAAGCGGCATGAACCTCGAAAGTTGAAACTGATTTAATTTCGTAATTTTTACGAAGATTTCTAAACCTCTGTGCGTCGAAAATGATTCTACCTCGAATTAAAAGTACAGGTGTCGTTTTAATCACTTTCAATTCAACAAACAATTAAATAAATATCAAATCATCAAAATCAATACATAAAATAGTGATTCCAGCCATATAAAGTATATATATAAAAATGGGTTGATTTTTCATATTATATATTTATCGATTGATATAAATCATGAAATAATCAAATTAACTAACTTAACCATGTCAACACACAATCAAATTAGATAAAGTATATCAAACTTGAGTAGGCTGTAGGGCCTTATTAGAATATAGTATGAATTTCATTTGTGATAAACACGAGGTCCATACATCACGGTCTCAAAATGATATAAATCCGTCTAAGCCATGAAAATAAATGTATGAATCGATAATCCGCACATTTCAGCGGGCGGAAAATAGACGATCGCGTGCCTCGTGAAAGCCCGCTTCAAAATCATCTCCGATCTTTATTCGGCTTACGATAGGTATCCTCACAGATTGCCTGCTTTTGAGAGGAAGCAGACCGTGCTTGAACTTGCCTGGGTTTGAAGATGAAATGATTATGGAGAAAAACTCTTCCAATTCTCCAGAAGTGGGGTTTTGTGATTCCTACTGTCATGAAAAGAGCTATTCCTCTTCATTGCAGTCTGAAATTCACTCGTTAAGCAACTTGTTCAAAATCAGGTTTAACTCGTTAACTTAATTAGACCGTTATGAGCCTAATTAAATAATGAGTTACTGATTATTTCCTAATTTTAATTAACTTAAGAAGTCAATTAAAAAATACTAGCAGTCATGTCAGCATAACTTATCAATTTATTAATCGATTTGATTACTTAATTGATTAAACTTACAAGAAGTTTAACCAATTGATGTTCATCAACATATATATTTGACAAGTATATAATATTGATATTTCTCAATAAGTCTCATTTAAATTTCATTCATAAAAATGTTATTAAGATGTTGTGTGTGTGTGGCGCCCAGGCTCGATAATAGTAAGTTGTATAATAATAATAATAATTAAAATAGATTATTATAACGATTAATGGTAGATCTATGGCCCATCTAGCCCCTTAAATTATCATGAGGCCAGCGCTGTTAATACCGAACTACTAAGGTGAACAAGTTCCGATGTCGCGTTCTTGTTTAGGTAAATGAATTGATACCTGATATGTAAATGGGGCATGACAAAGTCATTCTATTAGTTTTCCATAATGACGATGCTGTGAACCACCCACAGCAGTTTGTGTCAAAGTTCTCTTCACGGAGGTAAGAAACTGATGTTGACTTCTTATGGTGTGATTAGGGAGATTTGGGAGTTGACGTACCATACACTTGCTGACAAAGTTATCTTTCTTCAAGTGTTTACAGTTTGATACAGAAGCGTGGATGCGAGGGCATCGAGAATGGGATAGTTCCGTCAATCCATGGCAGAGGTTCTAAGGTGATTTGTTTGCATCTCAGCACATGTGGCCCAGCAGCAAGTATACTATCTTGGGTTATATACCGACCCGGACATAAGCGGTGGCATCATGATGAAAGCGAATCTTTAGAAGCCGAGTTGATTGGACTCGTATGAAGAATGTGCATTTGTCCGCTGAATGCTGAAGTCTCTCTTCCGAGAAGAAGCGTGACCTCCGCCCGTTCTTGTAGATCGAACCGATGATGTTGACATTATTGAAGGAGAACTTCGTTATTATATTCAGGAAGCCATTAAGCTCGACTCGAGAATACGTCGGAGGCCCCGTTGAGGGCGATGACTCGGGCTTAACTATTTTGGAAAAAGAGCGCTCAAAGAAAGCGAAAAGATCATCGAATGAAGATTGAGGTAAAATATTTTAATTCTGACTTTTTTATGTAATAATTGACAATTATGATACCAAAAGCAACAGTAAAATTATGTGATCTTGTATTTTTGTGTTTTTTGTTGTGCATAGTAAGTTATTAAATGTGACACATCATTCATTCTCATGCATGACATAAATCTGAGGGGTTTGTTTTGTAAAAGCTGCGTCTTTTTTTAGCGTCGGTATTAAGTGAATTATTAGTACCAGTTGAAATTAGTTAGTGATGCAATTGAGAACCAATTTTCAATAGCTTTGTCATTCATTTCATTCTTTTCCTAGGTATTATTTTGTCTTTCCATATTTTAATTCATTCCAATTACTTCTCATCTCTATTTCAGATTCATTTCCAAATGTTTATGCATTTAAGTTTGTTTAATTTAATTTCTAAAGTGACTTCAAAGAGGTAATTTGTTTCATAATTATTTGTATTATTCTTAGCTTTGTTTTAATTCATTTTGTAGGTGAAGCAATGCTTTATTCTTCAATTATCGATTAAATAGTTTATAATATTTTTATATTATGTTTTTTTATAGAAAAATTGTTGAATTTATGAAGAAATTCTTCATTGAAGGTAATTACTACCCTTGTTTCTTTGTGTATTTTGTTAATATTGTTAATAACAAAGTTTAATAATGAAATTATTCATTGGATAAGTGATAATGATAATGATATATTTTTTTCGATTAATAACAAAGTTTTATATGTTTTTTTGTATTATATGTGAATGATAGATGATAAATGTATGACTTCTAAATCTATGACTTTTATAAATGATAATGACCAATTCTTCGTTAGTTAATTAGTTTAATAATGATAAATCTAGTTTTATATGTTTTTTGGATATTTTTATTGTGATTGAAATTGTATGAGCCAGGAATATTAAAATTGTATGGATTGGGAATATGAATCGCGTCGAATCTTTGTAATACATTTGCAGCATCGTGGATGGATTTCACTTGGAAATGAAAAATATGGCGTCGGGTTAAGTGAGTTCAAATACATAAATCTGAGAACTAGCCTCGGGATGGCGTATTGATTCAAATAAATAAAATTATTACTAGCCTCGGGTTAGCGTCGGGATAGGCAGGTACAATTAAATAAAAAAAATTAAATAAAAGCTATTAGGTCGGTTTGGCGTCGAGAAAAAATTAAATAAAAATAAATTAAATAAAAGTTGGCATCGGGTTAGCATCGGTTAAAATTAAATAAAAAATAAATTAATTAAAAGTTGGAGTCGGGTTTGGCGTCGGTCTGGAGTCGGTAAAGCCCGTACTTAAATCGGGCTTCTTAGCGTCGGGTATTGGCATCGGAATGAAATTAGCGTCGAAAATATAGCGTCGGGAATTTCCCGATGCTAACCCGACGCTAAAGTTTTGTTAGCGTCGGATTGGCGTCGGGTTTCCCGGCCAATTTGTCAGAATCTTGATTTCAATAGTGTTATTTTTTCAAAATAGACTATAAATTGTGCAGTATAATAAAAAAATAAAAAGAAAAAGAATATAATGCAATTTGTTTTTGTGCAATAAAAAAAAATCAATTGGATTGATTTATGAAGCTTTAACTTATGTATGTAACTTCTTTTAACATAGTTGAATAAAACCGATAAAAAGAAATAATTAAATAAAATAACGAATATCTTTGTAATGCCAAGAAGAATTTTTGTATTTATGAAAAGAATTTGCAATAAAACCCTTTATATGGGAAAATTTCTCGATTAATACGAGGCTTTATCAAATCGAAGGAAGGCGTATAAATTAAAGTCCCCAGCGTTTGCTAACGATTTGAGTGAGATAATACGGCGGCTTGCTTGACTTGATTTGAACTTGATATGAGTTTGGTATGAGCTCGGTTTGATTTGACCTTGACTTGTCTTGATTCGAACCGGATATGCGCTCTATCAAGGCTAGATATGTTTTCACTATTTTGATAGACTAAGACTTGAGTGCGGCTTGGATATAGTCGGAAGCGGGAGAGCTTTTGTATTCGTTGTTGGATGTGTTGGACTTCGTCGTGGGTCTTGGACTTGATCTCACAGTAATCTTTGGACTTGATGGACTTCTGGCCAGCGTTCACGTGTCGAGTTTGATGGTGGGACTTCGCACTGGGTGTGATATGGTGGGAATTCGCCCAGCAGGGAAGCTACTAGCTTGTTGGAAGGGACTTAAATTGAGCTTTTGGCTTACTATTGCTGCTACTTGGACTCCTGACGGTACTTAGTAGCGTGTTGTTGTAAGCGATATGAAGGTGGAAGTTCTACCGTGATGATCTTGATCAAGTAGGCAGGCTTTTAGCGGCATGTTTCCGCTTGAGTATCTAGTATAGGGGCTAAAGCGTTAAAATTATTCCCTATATACGGGGTGATATGTTGAATGACACACAGGAATTTATGAGATGTTCATACAAATATTTGAATAATCGGGGCTACGTAACTTAATCACGATTATTGAAGCATTCTTAATCACAGCCGGATTCGTGATTTTGCCGGACTTGAAGAAATTACGTTTGGTTTAATCGGGCTTAATTCAGGGCCTGTTAGATGAGGCTTAATTTGGTTTAACGAGAACCCTAATAAGCCGTGGAATTTTTTAGTAACAATTTTAAATTAATTGATTAGCCATCCTAATCAATTTAATTAATTTTTCTTAATAATTTTCACTTTATGCACATATTGTGCCCTGGGCGAATTTATACATTAGTAGGTATCGGGTTAAATATTATTCTTTAGCGAGATGTTGGTACTTCAAGAAGTCTTCACGTTTATCTACAAAAAATAGCACGGGCTGCTCCTTTTTTATAACTAACGTTCGATTATAGCATTTAGGCTTGTTGGATGAGGCGGTTGTATGTTGGAGTGGAGTTTGATGTGGTGATACCCATGTTGATGCAGTTAACCCTTCTGCCTCTTAAGGAGGTCGAGCTTGTGATTAATATTTCGGACTTGCGGCGATTGGCATTTGAAGGGCTAGCTAGCGGTTCTTAATGCATCGCCCGTGTGTTTGGAGCTTTTGAAGGATGATCAGATTTGTTTATAGGGGACTATCTTTGTGGCGCCATTTGCTGACCGCCAATTGGGCCCCGAGTTGGAATCGTCATGAACACAGTCACGATCGATGGATATAAAATATAAAAGGCATTTTGATATTAATAATAAAAAAAAAATTGTCCGTCAGGGGTGAACCCGGCCAACACCACTTTAAACAAACATTCATAATCATCATACATCAAAGGTTTTAGATAATACAACCAAACATCATAACGACATAATCCTCAAAATACATCATAGTAATGAAATTGTGATCTAAGGTCACCGAGGCAACATATGTTTTAGAAAACTCTACAAGAGGAAACAATAGATGATTGTTGAGGATATCACAACCCTTGAATTGAACATACGATTAGACTTCGACTCCGTGCGCATAAAAGATGATGCCATACGGACGTCTCCTTCGCTTCTAAAGTGCAGGGGTCCCAAAATAGGGTGAAAGCTCAATGAATATTATATAATGAACCATAACTAGTCACATATGCATATGTAGAAAAATCTTAGTCTCGACGATTTAATATAATCCACCTGCTCAAATAATCCCGAGAATAATTCATTACCTTGATAACCTAATCATAAATAATCTATGGAATAAACTGCATATCACATAGTCAATAACATCCATTTTATATCACAATGACAATAGCTACCTCGGGACCCTATTGGAATACACACACGCCCTAATAGAGGAAAAACAACTTCATTCATTGCTTTCACACAACAGCGAGGCCAAACGAAATACAACTCGCCCATTGCCTACATGCAAGTAGATGGGCGCAACCTCAAGCAGGACGACTAACTTGAATATGGAGTCGATAACAAATCACGTAAACAATCTCCGTCGCCAGTGTCGCGACTCGGCTGCTCATGGCGATCATATATGATACTCAGCAGCGAGTCTCGATATCACATATATAACTCATTTGGTAAAAAGAAAACTATACAGCTGCATATACTCGATATATGAAAGGTTATATGTAAGCGAGCCAAATATCAACTTTACTACGAGCTGACTACTTGATATCCACACCTAAAGAGCAATAATAATAACAATTACTTTTACTTTGTAGCACAACTAACAACATCTACTAGATTTGTGAACTACTCTTGAACTTAGTAATTCCATCTTATTTACAATATATTACTATACCCATTTAACTTTTGTCTATATCCAGTTATATTAGTTATATCAAGAATCTAAATTGAATACTCTTATCCAAAATCTATTACATAATTAAACTAGAACTAACATATGATTCTATAATTTAGTTTATATTGTATTATAAATAATCAATTTACTACTTATTTCAACAAGGATTTAACTAGATAATTTTGTATACATAACCGTATTCTTTATATTTAAAACCATTAAATATGAACTACAAATAAAAGTATGGATGAATTTAGCTAATTCAATTAACTTGGCATAATTATAAAACTAGCTATATAACCAATAAAATGATATAGTATACATTTTTCTTAAAACTTGATAGAAATTTTAGGATTATGATTTAAGAGGAGAATTTAAATCACTGCTGCAGTGCTATCCACATTCTTTGCGACTACGCTGCTTCTACCGCCTCACAGCTCTGCGGCTCCCTCGCTGCACCACTTGCCGCTCTGGCGGCCTTGACCCGAGCAGACCTGCGTGGTGGCATCCCCGGCAGTCACAAAAATAATAACCAAAAGAAAGGAAAGATCGGACCCTTGAAAACCCCAATGCGTAGCTCTCTAACAACTATCAACCTAGACACGCCTTGCCTGAGCGCCCATAAAGACCCTAAGCACAGGCTCTAATACTGAAAATTGCTTGACCGCTGAAGTCGGCCGCCACGAGGGTTAAGATCATTAACAACACCACACACGAGTCACCGTCGATGCGGATGCAGTATGATATGACCCTGGCATTAACAAAAACAAAACTCTACGTTCCGTCGTGATGTTCAATGACCACGTCCAGCAAAACAACGGACAACGGAATGCAAATCTACGAATAATCTGACCCGAGGATATACGAGAATCCCAAGAAATCTGGTATGGGAAAAGTATGACAAGCGGACCCTCGATAAAATACAACACACAGTAAAAATATACAAATTCGACAAAGGGAATAGTGTACGTAACT